>JANEYF010004688.1:0-57500 GCA_029963845.1 Rhamnusium bicolor | reverse complement strand
ATCGCTTTGCATTTGGTTTGAACCACTTAGTTGATATTTTGCAGGCCCATATGTTTCTCAATTCCCAGATTGGTATTTCAAGAAATAAAGCAATTTTTCTCTGAGTACTACGTCATTTAGTGACGATCTGATTTTTACTGACATTACACTATTATCTGAATTGCGATTATGACTCATATCGTGAGCTGCTGTATACATACGATATAAGTATCCGATACTCGATTGTCTTGTTTTATAACAACTGATAATAATCGGAGATGTTCAAAAAATATTATTTTATTTTTAGCATCAGTTGATTTTAATCAATACTTAAAAATAATTGTTCATATAAAACAAATTTAATTAATATGAAATTTTTTTCCTTAAATAAGTCATTTAATACTGTCATATTATGTATAATATTTGTGAAATATTAGCCATTTAAAATTAGAGATTTTAGTCACCAGCATACTTATTTACGTAACAAGACTGGCAATTTCTAGGGCGGGAACCAGCGACCCCGAGGGCCGGTGAGCCCAGTAAAGATATTTTCTAGATGTGTTGCGTACAATATTGTTTCTGTAACCATTGTTGCTAATGTCAAAAAACCTTTTAACTTCAACAAAATTCATAAAATTACTTTCAAAGAAGACTAGAGTAATCATTTTCATTTGTTATGAATAGACACCGCATGGCAGGTAGTCATCTCAGCTACGGACTTACGTATAACTTCCGTACAATAAAATGAGAATAAATATTGTTGCAAAATACAACACATTTATGTACTTGCATAATTAATTGAAACAAACTATATTTTAAGTGGGGGTGCCGTCATATTACAAATATAAGCTGTATTGTCATCTTTCAAATGTAGATAATTAGTAGTTAATTAGGTATGAAAAAGTCTATAATAAGCTACAGCTTTTGAGATAAAGCTTTCAAATTTGGTACACACATTCTAGAGGTCAAGGAAGAGATTGAGTTCGTTGATGAGCAAAATCGATTCTTAAAATTTGAAATGTCAAAAAAATATATTAATGACATTTTTGAAACGTCAATTTGAAATGTAATTTTTTTTGACATCAAATTTTAAAATATTAGTAACATTTCACCAATGTGACTTTTTTTTAAACGCCAATTTAAAATGTCAAAAAAATATTAGTAACATTCCACCAATGCGACTTTTTTGAAACGTCAAAAATTACTTTTATTACAAACTCTACCACACATCGAGTTTTACTGCGGTGAGGAAGTTCTGATCCCCAAATAATTGGCAGCGGTTTTTATAATTGCACCTGAAATGACTTCATTATTTACATTCAGATTGTTTACTTCAGGTCCAATCCTGTCTTTAATGACTTGAATACTATTATTATTATTATTATTGACAATCTCTTAGAAATCCAAAAAAAAATAATCCATAGATTTCAAATCCGTACTGTTAGGTGGCCATTTAATAGGACCATTATTCCCTATCTTAATTGGGAATTCATTATTCAAATGATCTCGAACGGGTAGGACAATATGCGGAGTTGCCCATCCGACATCCAAATCATAACATCAAGTTCGGCTTCCAGAAAATACTGCAAAAGAATATTTTCTGCTTCTGGGATAATTATATCTACATAGGTAACTCCATTTAAAGTATAATCATAAAATATAGGCCCAACAATTTTGGTTCTGAAAATTCCATACCAAACGCTAACAGTTTTTCCTTCTGATTTTCTTACTTGTTTTATCAATCTTCTTCTGTTGTGTTTGTTTTCCTACGACCTTCGATTTTTCCTATTAAAAACTCCCGCCGTAGAAAAGGATGATTCATCAGTCCATAATATTTTAGTAAAAAAATCGCAATCTTAATCCAACTTTTGAATCATCTGGCGGCAATAGTCCAGCCTTTTCCTTTTATTAGCCTCGGGTAAAATTTTATATGGTCTGTAGTTGTTATTTTTTAATGTATCTTGGATTTAAAAAAAATTGTACCTAATTGATCGACAGCATTATTTATACTACATTCAGAATTTTCTAAAAAATAATACAATGTTTCAAAAAAGCCTATTCGCGAATAAATTTGGATGAGCTTACCTTCGAAATGAAGCAGTATATCTAGCTATTCCTCCTGGTTTGCTTGAACTACACCCTTTTTTCCACTAAAACTGGAGGTATTCACCTTTCGGTAAATATCTTTGAATGTATTTTCTGATGGTGTTGGACGATTTGGATACAACACCCTATATGCTCTTTTTGCTGCACGTTCATTTTTGTTATTTTGTATATAACAAGTAAATATTTGGACTTTTTCTTACTCACTGTAAACCATTTTGATTATTTCATTAAAGAAATGTCACTTATCAAACATAATAGTTGTCATTTTCATAGCTCACTTTAATAATGTTAACTTTTCCTTATTTACAGCGACTAGTTTAACTAAGATATTCGACGTTTAATAACTCAAAAACGGTATACGGTAGGGGTAACATATCGTAGATTTTTGAAATCAGGAACAAAGTATCATTCCAAAAATTTAATAATATACAGGGTATTCCATTTTAAAAAATATATTATTTTCTTGTATCCCCTGAAATCTGCATGCTACTGTACTTTTGATAGAATTTTAACAAAATTCAGTCATAACCCCATATCTTTTATTTAAAACTTTTTTTTCTATAGGCAATAATAACGATGATAAGGGGTGGGTAGTTTATAATGAATAACTCGGTACATACCTAAAACTAAATAAACAGGCTCTAAATTAACTGTAGGTTTTGTACGATCGTAAAAGGTCTGTTATAAATTGAGAACGTGTATAATGTGTCGCAGTTTCCATAAATAAACAGGCAGACATACGTGTAAAACAGAACCCCTCACCACCTACATACATCGCAATTGAGCATTTATGGATCCAACTATTGATGAAAATTTGGCTTACATATATGAAAATTGGTCACGAATTCCCTCGTCTATACACAGTCTTTAGGGCCAACCAGCATCACAATAGATAGATAGTTTATTTCCCAACATATACATAGTACATATATAGTAATTATAATATTAAATTATTTAAAAACAATTATAGCTTATGGCTACGTATATGCTAAAAGCTCCTCGGAGCTGTAGAAAAAAAAGAAAAAAATGTAACGCTATCCTCATTAGTAATTCACCTAACAGGCATTAATTAATGAATAAACAAATAACAATATATATTTACAGGTGCCTATAGTACCTACGTAGTGATCTTTCAAATTATATATAATATAAATGATAATATGTAACTGGAAACAGAAAAATAATAGTAAAAATACACACACATACACACATATACACACATATGCATATACATATATATATGCTTATATACATATATATAAGTAATATACTTATATATAAGTAATATACTTATATACTGCTTCACAGTTCACAATGAAAGAAGTCATCAAGGTTATAGAAATTGTGAAGAAGTAAAAGTTTCTTTAAGTTACGCTTAAAGGTTTTAACATTATTTGCTCGTTGGAGTGCCAGTGGTAAGTGGTTAAAAATCTTAATATTGTTTGGCTGACATAATTATTGTGTACGATCTACGCCAATTTGTTTTCCAGTTATTAGGAAGCACTGCGACCATGTGAAACGAAAATTTCAAACAGTTTTCAATAATAATCCGGGATTTAATAGTATGTTTCATATATAGAACCTATTTACAGACAAAGAAGTGGACTTTTCTGATCGTAATATAAATGTGGCTTTTTTGGGAAAGTTTCAATATTTTAAATATTCTCCAGTTACGTCTAGACGTGGAACGACAAATTAATACGTGACCTATATACATAAAGAAACTAAACAACTGCTACTACTATAAAGGATTACTCTGGTTGGTTGACTTGGATTTTAAAATATATATCTACCTAGTACCTACTACCTACCTACCTACTTGGGATACATTCCTATTTAAAAAATTTGATATTTGAATAGTCAAGTATTCGAATATATTCGATTATAATCGAGCACTCGAATATATGCGAATAATCGAATATTTAAATTAGAAGTAATTCGAATTTGATTACTCAAATATTCGATTAATCGAATTATTTGTATTCGATTCCCAGCCTTAGTCTTAATTTATATAGGTAATCATCAGAAATTAAATTCAAAATGTTTGTTCTTACTTCTTTTGATTTACGTGTACTTATAGTAAACATTTTGTAATATTTGTACATATGTGTTATACTTACGTAACGTATCCTACGGCAATGCATATATATTGCAACAGATTGCTCTGTTATTATTGCAGGATACAGGTACAGCATAAGTCTTAAAATAAATTTACTTGTTTTACCTGGAACTCTCCTGTTTCACAAGTGCAAATATTAAATAAGTATTCATAGATTTCTCATAGGAAACACCTAAATAGCAAAATAAAAAAAATATATGTTGATATTTTGTGTGTAATTAGAACAGAAACAATTTTGTATAAAGATTTGAACATTAATGGACATTTCTAGAAATGGGTTGGAACCTTTAATGCGAAGATAACACTGACTTAGTTTTCCACGAAACACCAAAACACTATATACTGCATTCGACGCGCGCTTCGCCAACCAAGTTGGCATCATCTGGAGATGATTAAAACTAATCTTATGCTAACAAAGTACCCTATTTATATCTAAACTATTGTCACGGTTCGGTGAACCGTGCACGGAAAAAATCTAAACTATATTTAAGACTACTATTCTTAAATTAAGACATTATTGTCCTCATATATCCACAAGAATAGATATTTTTCCATCAAGGAAAACGTTATTCTTTAAAGTCACTATCATAGTCTCCTTCTTTTAATGATAAATAATTATAACTTTAGAATAATGGTTCTACCCCAGCTAAGAGGATGTTTCGAACAATATTCAATACTCACTTATACATAATCTAAGATTTCATTTATTCAGTTCAAAAGTAGAGATATTGCGATCTGTTACATTTAACACTTAATGTATATAAGAAAAGTGTCATTTCGTTCAACAACTGTATTATTTAAACAAAACTGATGAATTACTTGAATCAATAAATATTTGATGTTGACTGAAATCTTTTCTTCCTTGATTTAATATTGTGATCTATTAAATTTACCACTTAATATAAAGATAAATTTCATCTCGTTCAATAATTGTATTATTTAAATAAAACTTTTTCCCTTTCGCTTTTGGAACTTACTATCACATGAATAATTATTCTTCGTTATCTAAAAATTATAGTTAGTTACCAGTATATTACTGGAAAAATAAACCTCTGCGCTTACATTAAAAGATTAGTCAAAGGGTGCTTCACAGTTCACAATGAAAGAAGTCATCAAGATTATAGAAATTGTGAAGAAGTAAAAGTTTCTTTAAGTTACGCTTAAAGGTTTTAACATTATTTGCTCGTTGGAGTGCCAGTGGTAAGTGGTTAAAAATCTTAATATTGTTTGGCTGACATAATTATTGTGTACGATCTACGCCAATTTGTTTTCCAGTTATTAAGAAGTACTGCGACCATGTGAAACGAAAATTTCAAACAGTTTTCAATAATAATCCGGGATTTAATAGTATGTTTCATATATAGAACCTATTTACAGACAAAGAAGTGGACTTTTCTGATCGTAATATAAATGTGGCTTTTTTGGGAAAGTTTCAATATTTTAAATATTCTCCAGTTACGTCTAGACGTGGAACGACAAAGGGTGTTTTTTGAAACGTTAAGGAATTATATTATTATTTTTTTGTCTCATATTGTCAAAAAACACCCTCTGACTAATCTTTTGATGTAGTCACAAGCGCAGAGGTTTATTTTTCCAGTAACACACTGGGTAACTAACTATATTTTTTAGATAACGAAGAATTATTCATGTGGTAGTAAGTCCCAAAAAAGAAAAAGAAAAATTTAGAGAATGCCACAAATATTATTCAGACAAAATTTAAATAAAACTAATAAATTATTTGAATCAAATTTGAATTTCTGGTATTGGCTAAGGACTTTTTAGAATCAGAAGTTTTTATGAAGGATGACGTTTTATTAAGAAACCAAAAACAAAAAAATTTACAAGTATAATAAGTCCATTTGTGAACACACTGTATATGAGACTTCAAATTTACCACAGGAAGGCACATTATTTCTTTATAAGCTTTTAAGTGTTTTATGAATTTTATTCTCTTTCCGATTTGAGGAATAAGTTCAATAATCTGTTCTTCTGAAATTTCCAGTAAATTGTCCAACGTTAGTTAATTTTCTAGACCTAGAAAACAATAATTTATATTATTAAAGTATAAATAATTTAAACAAATCATTGTAGCTAGCTATATGATAGAAAAGTATCCTCGAACTTTCAAACAGGTATGGCATAACAAATTTTGTACATATGAAACTGAAATTTTTAAGCCCATTTGAATATTCATAAAATTTCCATGCATATATACAAACTGTAAATAGGCAGCTAAAATACATAATAATTAATATGTTAGCTATAACTATAATATGCATAATACAAAACCCAACAGTTTTTGGGATATTTTATTATTATTTTTTTTTAGACACTTCCCTTGCCCTTATGTGTTTCAAAAAACATGAGTCATCGCTTAAGCGGAGATTTCTCACTCAAAAATAAGACAAATAGTTACTATCAACATGGGTCCATTGTTGTTTCGTACTTGAAATGCAAAATGTTGAAGTTTTATTATTATTTCGGTTAATTTTGTAAAGAAAATATATACACCACTGACTTCTTTAGTTTTAGATGGCACAGTTATGTGCTAAGTTCTCAAGCATGAGATTTCTACAATTAACGTGAATTAAAAACGAATTACATTTATCGGTATGACATTTAAAAAATGTAGATAGAAATGTAGGAAAAATGTTACTTTTTGTATTTTATTTCAAAATATTTCCAGTCAATTGATGACAGGCTGATTTTAAACCATTAGGAATAATGAAAATGCGTATTATTGTATAAATCACCAAAATACTTATTCATTTTTATCGTTTCATATGCCTTTTTGGCAAACAAGTCATGTTTGATCAATATGTACTAAACTTGTTTAATAGCAGCTGCATGCACCCTTTTGATTTTATTTTACTAAATTTTTATCTTTTTTTTAAATACTTCTTGGTTGTGTCTCATTTATTTAATGCCCATTATTATTTAGATGGTGTGCAAATAGACTTAGCAACTTGGTAGTAATTTTTAACATTATTCTTGCGCTGTATTAGTCTCGCTTTTATTGTCCTCGATGTTTCACCTACATAAAATTTATCGCATTCGCATGAAATGCAATCCTGTTTAAAAAAATTGCATGTTATATCACATTCCTTTATATTATGTATATAAAAAAGTATATAGTACCGAAAGAAATAATTTTTTATTGTTTGAGACCCTTAGAACCAAAATTCTAATCTTCTTTTCAATCATATTAGTTAATATCTCCTTAAGCACGTCAAAAGGCACCATATGCGGAATTAATATGTCAGTTTGGCAACAGACTTTTATTTTGTCCTCATAACAATGCACAGAAAAAATTTATCCACCGTAAAATGTCTAGAAGGCTGTAATTTAAAAATTATCGTATTTTAATATTTGACTTTAATTCATATATTAAACCTATTGCCAAGCTTTCTAATGTTAAATAAAAATTCCAGCAGAATTAAAATGATTTTACTCTTATCCTTTTTCTGTCGTTATCCTTGAAATAATACTGTGTAATTATTTTGGCCTACTCAACTATAAAACAATAAACATAATGTAGGTTAGCATTTAATTTTAGCTTACTTCAGGCAGGTAACATTCCTGGTAACATTACAATTTACACACATTCTGGCAAAACACATGACGTATTAAAATGTGACATGTTGGAGGAAGAGAGTGGGTGTTCGGAAACACGTGCAGATGGGCTTAATGAAAATTTGAGGACAGAGCAAAATGGGGTCTGCCTGTAGCGGCGCCGAGGCAGCGGTCAACGCGCAAAATACTTGCACAGGTGCCCAGCACACTTGGGAATTAAGTTTCTAATCACAAGCGTAGATAAATTGTTTCTGAGGGCGTGTAAAACTTTTGAAAGAAATATTTGAAACTGTCATTTCCCTGAAATTTTAGCAGAAGTACTTGACTGATTAAATGATTAAAATAGACAAATTGAATTAGCAAAACAGAAAAACTTGTGGTCAACGATCAATTTTAAATTGATTGGTTAATTTGGCATAATCATCTAGACCTTCCCAAAAAGTCATCTTACCAGAAAGTTTAATTAATTAATAGTTAATTATTAATTTTCAGTCAGTAGGCAACGTCCACGATATCAACATGCAAAGAAAACTGATATTCTTTTCATAGTTCATATGATTAATCGGGGATGGTAATAGTAAAAAAGACCATGAAGTAACTGCTTTGTTTTTGCTTTAGTCGAACACTGGAGTCGAAGCAACAACTAAAAATATGCTTGAGATATTGTAATAGAGCCGAAAAAATTAAGGTGTGCTTAGTTACTTGATCAGAGGCGGAAAATTCTGAATTATCTAATGGAAGTTCTGACAAGCAACTGCTATCTTAAGAGACGTCTATTACTTATAGGTGTTAAAAAAGATCCTACCAACCTATACAACTGAGGTAAGAAGTATTTTGCGCCTAGGCACCTGTGCGGGAGGAGGTGAGCTTTCTTCAGTAGAACATCATCAAAAGATTGAAGAGGTTTGAAAAGGGAGCAAGTAGGTGGATAAAAAGAGCCCGTTTGTGGCCAACTCGCTAGGTGGTGGCTTCTCCCAACCACTACTACTACCACTATTACTACTACTACTACTACTACTACTACTACCACTACTGCTACTTTTCCCCAAACGAAAGAATAGACGACTTCCGAGCAAAGTTGGATTTCTTTGAGGACATGGTTCAAGGATTAGAAGGAAGTTTAGTAGTTGCTGGCGACTTTAGCGCCAAATCTGGGGAGTGGAGTATGACCTGGACCGACACAAGAGGGAGAATGGTGACCGAGATGGCGGCCAGACTAAATTTAGTCGTACTAAACACCGGGACGTCAGCGACCTTCAGACGGGCTGGCTATGGGCAAACCATCATAGATATTACCTTGGCAATGCAATGCGTTGCAGCTGAAATAGCTGACTGGCGTGTGCTAGAGGATTACACAGGGAGCGACCGTCAGTACATAAGCTTCCACATGACTGGGGCCAGGATGGCACAAAGAAGTAACGCGCCTAGACCACAATGATGGAACGTCGCGAAAATGGACGTAAACAAATTCTCCGTGGCTACGCAGAAATGGCTAGAACCGCTGACGTAGGTGAGGAAAGGGAAAATGCGGAGGCTGCAGTCGAGACCACGATGCGTCTCATCCACCGCGCCTGTGACGCATCGATTCCCCGCAAGAGACCACCAGGCAACAGAGGTCCAGTATACTGGTGGTCAGAAGAAATCGCAAACCGCAGGAGGACGTGTCTACAGAAACGAGGGATATCAACGCGAACGAGAAGAGTTGAAGATGCAGGGCAAAGTGCGGCCGAATATAGATTCGCGAAAAAAAACTACGCGACGCATTCAAGCAGGCCAAAACTCAATGCTGGAAAGGGCTCTGTAGTGAAGTAGACAATGACCACTGGGGCATGGGGTAGAAGATTGTTCAACACAAATTCGGTGTCCCAACAGGGGACACGACACATGACGTGGAAACGATGGACGGTATTGTGAACACGTTATTCCCCACCCACTCCCTAAGAGATAAGACGGACCCAATCATTGTACTGGAGGATATCCCGGCCTTATCGTAGAAGAGCTGACGAAGGCAGCAGGATCTCAATGCAACAAAAGAGCACCAGGCCCAGACGGTGTGCCAGCGGAGGCGATAAAAGCTGCAGTAAATGCCTGTCCGAAACTACTGCTGGATATGTATAACCGCTGTTTGAGGCTGGGTGTTTTTAGCGCCCTCTGGAAAAGACAACGGCTAGTGCTGATCAGCAAGGGTAAAAATATATCAATTATGCCATCATCCTACAGACCTTTGTGCATGCTAGATGCAGCCGGAAAACTGTTAGAGAAGCTGCTAAAACCACACTTGTTAACAGCTGTACAAGCGGCCGGTGATCTGAGTTCCAGACAATACAATTTTAGGAAAGGGCTATCCACAGCAAACGCGATACAGGAGGTAGTGAAAACGGCGTGCGCCACAAAGAGGGGGAACACAGAACGAGATCTTTCTGCATGTTGGTCACACTAGATGTAAAGAACGCTTTCAACTCGGCACGGTGGAGTGACATGTTGGAAGTACTAGAGTGCACTTTCAGGGTACCTGTATACCTGCTACATATGCTTAGAGATTACCTGAACGAACGGGTACTACTTATGACACCAGGGAGGGACTTCGACAGAGAGTAGTAGCTTCCGGAGCGGCACAGGAGTCGATTTTAGGACCTGACCTCTGGAATATCACGTATGACAAAATACTGAAAATGGAACTGCCAGAAGGAACGTAACTAGTTGGGTATGCTGACGATATCGCGGCAACCATCGTAGCGCGAGACGGCGAACAGGCTTTGAGGAAATTAGACTAGGTGATGCGACGAGTGAACTGCTGTCTGGAAGACCACGGACTGAAGCTAGCAGTACACAAAACGGAAATGGTGTAACTGACGAAGAGAAGAATCTCCACAATATTGGACATGATGGTTGGTACGGAGGTGCTTCAAACCAAAAGCGCCGTGAAGTACCTGGGAGTGATACTAGATACGAAGCTGACCTACTGGGGACAAATCCAACGCATGGCAGATAAGGCAGCAGCAACGACAGCTGCCCTTGGCAGATTAATTTCGCCCTAGAGCGAAAAAGCATAGGCTACTAATGTCCACGACCCAATCAATCCTACTGTACGAAGTGGAGATCTGGGAGGATGCACTGAGGGTCGAGAAATACAGGAAACGCTCGGCTGTGGTACAGAGAAGAGGGACGCTAAGAGTGGTGAGTGCCTATCGCACGGTTTCGGAACCCGCTCTCTTGGTATTAGCAGGAACACCTCCTATTGATCTGCTTGCACAAGAGCGCAAGAGGATCTTTTCTAGGAGAGCAGAGATAGACAGAGACAGAGTGAAAAAATGAGAAAGATCCCGTATCATGGACGAGTGGCAGCGGCGTGGGGATGCCGAATCCAGAGGGAAGTAGACTGCCAGACTAATAAGGCGGATAACTACATGGGCAAACCGCGGATACGGCGAAGTGAACTATACTAAACGCTGTTCCTGACCGGGTATGGCTTTATTCGATCCTATTTGTACAAGATGGGAATAACAGATAACCCAGAATGCGTTTACTGTGAGACGGGACAAGAGGAAGATTCTTGCTGGAAATGACGGTGGGGGTTGAAATGACATCCGACAACATCATAGATAACATGCTACGTAGCAGGAACTACTGGTACGCGGTAGCAAGATTTGTAGAAGTAGTGCTCCGACAAAAGAAACAAGAAGAGCAGTAAGCACGACGATCACCCTTACTCCCGAACCCCTAATCACAAATGTGGACGTGGGACGTAGGGAAACGACGAAAGATAGATGGCGTCACAAGGACGGTAATGTATCAGACTGAAGTAATGCGAAAGCGGTTTTAGTCTGGTCTCTCTTCAGGGATTTCAGGACGGCCTCTTGCTCCGGTTAGCTAACGCGCAGGCTATGCCCTAAAAAAAACTACTACTATTATTGTTAATATTACTTAACTTTATACAAGTGCTTGTGTGACAGTAGTGTAGTTGTTTATTACAAAACATCTCAAAAAATATTTAAGTAATTTCATCTATCACATTCAGCTATATTTCTTACTCTGCGCAGCACAGAAGCAGATGTCCCACTTTGTCGCACAATATGGTATAATGTTACATTTGGTTTCTTTTTTTATCAATTATTATTTCACCTGCTGTCTAAATACTGAATGTCAAGGTTTTCTGTTTGTCTTTTTCTGGTTATTGTTGACCGATTCATGTTGTTTTCCTTCGTTCCGTTCTAGATTTATCCTTGCTTGACTTTTCTGTTCAGGTTATCATTCTCAGTTTTATTATTAGGTCGATCGATGTACCAAGTGTAAAATCTCCCAGTTTTGTGCACGTTTGATTATCCAAAATTTGATTTAAGCTCTTTTTGGAAAAGTACTTCACTATATTATTGTCTGTCCTCCATCATTTACCTATTTATTTAACCTTGTGTTCTTTTTAGCACTTGTCTTAACATGTAATGGCTGTAATTTTTTTTTGTTCTCGGACTCCATGTATGATATGCCCTAGATTGGATTACATACATTCCTGAAATTGCCACATCCATTTCTGTTTATTGTTCTTTATAGAAACATTTATCGTCCTAGTTGGCATTCATTATTTTTTCTTTCTTTGTCGATTCTTAAGTTCTCTTTCAGTCTCAGACCCTTCATATAAACGTTCAATGTTAATTCTGTCCATTTTAGTACAATCATTCTTTAATTGTTTTCTGATTATTAATGTATTACGTCAGGAAATGGATCGTGACCAGTCACACGTTTCGTCAATGAAGTTGTCATCATTTAGAGGTGATTTAAACTCAAATTGTATTAATCTACCATTAAGCAAAAAATATGAATATGCGGCTAGCTATTGGAGTTGCATGATAAATTTGTTAAATTTGCAAGATAACTTTAAGGAAACAATGCATTTGTTTAACCCTTTCTCAATTTTTGGAACACCACTGTTTTTAATAATGAATTTTACTGCGAAGTGACCACATTTTTAGTAAAGAGAGAACTGTGTGTGTGGTCTTCCGTGTTATACTCATTAAAAATATTATTTATGGTTCCGTTGTAAATATGTAATATTTACGTTATTAAAATTCCAATCTGTTTCAGTAATGCAGTTTATTTTGAATTCGCTTGTATCATATTTTGGGTCGTATGATTATTGATTACAGAATACCATCATATGTCTATAATTAAAATATATTTCAGAGCTCTTCAGTTTATATAGAAAATAATAACTAAACAACGGTACGTAAAGAATTACTACTATATTTTTGAAGAATATTTTTGACATTGTCATCTTCTTCTTTCCCATTTTCATTCTCATCAAAGTGTCAATATTCGCTGTTTTTTTTGCTGGTTTTTACTACGCCGTATCTTGAAAGGTTAGAACGTACCGAAATTTTATAAAGCTGAATTTTACAGAAAAAATGTATTCCATTACAATCAAACTGAAATTTACAAATTTGTTTTAAAACACTGTATAAATATAGTTATTTAGCCATCAGTCATTAGTCATTAGTAGACACCGGACAATTTCCGTGAGTCCGGAGCCTACTTCCCAACCGGTATATAGGAAAGGTGTGTTGTGCGTGCGTAGCGAGATCCTGACTGTGTGTATTTACTATTCAGTTTAGCTACAAACGTGACAATATGTGGGACGGCGTGAGGATAAAAATAAATAGTAACAACTGTGTCAACATTATCAGGGAGGATGCGAAAAATCACGACGTGTGGATTTGTGTTGATGAAGCTATGCACTTTAAGGGATTATGCCCCTCATTAACATTACTATGCGTATTTTAAGTGCTATTCAGAGTACACCTCCACTGTTAATATGTAGTAAACGGGTGTTGCAAACCAGTGCGTAATCTAATTTCTTATGAAGTTGGTCCCATGATAATATGGCGTGGAATTTATTTTAACAATCGAACGGAACTTTCAATATTCGTCAATCATTCGACAAACGTTGCACGGTATCCTCAGGTTTTGCAAAAAAAATTCCACAGTTTGCAAATAAAGCTGGTAATGAATTTATATATGTGGATGACAATGAGGGGAATCATAGAGAGGTTATAGTAAATCAGTTTTTTGAAAATAATCACATACAATTTCAGAAAATAAATTCAAAAATTTGTGTCGCATTTTTAGACAAATCCCAACGAGTTATGATGAAAAATCATAAATTTATGAAAAAAAAATCTGTCTGCATGTGTGTAATACCTACGTGTAGCGATAACAGCCACAGTTTTAAGATAAAACCTTAAAATTTGGTACATATGTTCTAAATACTGGGTATACACTGGTATAAGATGTTGTATGCTGGACAGTTCAGACGTTTTTCCAAAAATCCAAGATTTATTAAATTATCGGCTTTGTATTTTCGACCTACACTTTTACTTATTGAAGTATAGACAAATAATACTTTATATGCAAGTTTAGTTTTCATTAGTAACACTGACGTAGTTTTCCACTGAATAAGACTTACTGGAAACAACTACTCAGCGGACAAAAGCCCCGATCTACATTGAATTAAACCTGCAGTCTTGTTTGGTAGCTAAAATCATTTGTCAATTCCTCACTAGACATAGACCGGTTTCGAACTTGTTATGTTTTCGTCAGTATGCCATAAGTAATGGAAGAGACAAATAATAATAGCAAACCAGGCTAGTCTAAAGCAGACTAAGCAAGACAGACATAGTGAGTGATAAGTATATCCCTCTGGTGGTCAGTGCTACTACCCGTCAGATATCATTGATGACTTAGTTACTGATAGCGGCCTGTAATGCAGGTACCAAGAGCTGTGACCTCTAACCCTGGTGGGCTAAATTATACACTGCTGTGGTTATCTGTTGATGAGACAACAGATTATAAAAAAAAATTCTATTTTAAATGTTATAGTACGAGTACTGGACCCTGTTAAACCGACAGTTCCACTGTTACTAGCTAGCAAAAGACTAAGTCAGTGTACTAGCGAAACAATTCCAGGGTGGTGCTGGAGACGTTAGAAAAATTTGAACTGTCAAAAAGTCAAGTGTTGATGTTTGTGACTGATGGCGCCATGAAAATGCGTTCGGTAGGCCGTTCTTTGCAAGAACAAGGTTGTACGTTTATACATGTTACGTGTAAAGTGCATGCTTTATATTTTGTGTGTTTCTTAAATCTCCTAAACGTCTCCGTGCATTTCATAGCAAGTGTCCCGGTATTCCTGAACCACTACAGCCGATTCTTACACGTTGGGGAACATGGTTGCAGGCAGCTTTTTATTATGCTGAATATTTCCAACAAATAAAAGCTGTGATACTACAATTCAATCCAGATGAGGCTGCTGCTATTAAGGAAAGCCAGACAAAATTCGAAGATATTTCCGTTGAAACAGCTTTAAGAAATATTGCGATGAACTATAAAGCATTACATGAGAGCATAAAAAAATTAGAATACAGTACGTTGTCGTTAGCGGTCGTTTTCAAAATATAAAAATATATTTTCACCGAAGCAAACATCACTCATGCAGACAACCATAGAAACATACTTGATGCTGCAAAATGGCTACACATCTTCTCCAGTTTGTGATAAGCAAGCTAGTTCATCAAGCTAGTTAAGAGGGTAAGTTTTACATACATTGTTATAAATAGTAACAGTTTATTGTTTCTCGTATTAGTTAATTTCGCATACGCCACTGTCCCACGGAACATTTTTGACAGCCCTACTTCTCACGCACTATGTAGTTTTCCACGAAAAACCAAAACATCATATACTACACTCGGCGAGTCATTCGTCAACCACTATTGTCACGATTCTGTGAACCTTGACCCACTAACCAATAAAGCGAGTTAATTGGGATTGGCCCTCTGTCACTGTTTTTAGACTTTGTGGTTTCCAAGCTTTCAAATGCATCCAGCTGTCTATTACTCGTATTTGTTACATTCCTAATTAATCTTAAATTGCTGTTATAGATTTTATGGTTGTTCTCAAACTCATATTGGGCAACACTAGAACTTAACTGTTCTACCATATTTGAGTTCTTTGAATCTAGTTTGAATTAATCGTCAAGTTTGCCAAGCATACTTTTGAATACAGTCCTTACAGCTCATTTCGTAAATCCCCGACTTTTCGTTTGTTTCAATTTTGTCTTTTGGATTTCCTAATAGTTGTTGTAGTTTATTTCCCGATGAATAAACAACTGTTTTTCATTAATACTCCAAAAATTTACATCTTTACGTACAATCAGTATTTCTAAGTATTTGGACAAATTGATATTAATTTAATTTATTAAAATATTTAACAAAATTGAGAAAAATATATATAAAATATAAAAGGATATAAAAATAATATAATGTATAAAATTTCAGCGACTCTGTTTTCAGTTTTCCACCTTTGTGGCCTTGCCTTTCATTTTCATCTCAGCCGGTAATAAGTTAACTCCCAGTCTCCCTGTGATATTTCCCAGGTAACCTGTTCTGAAAATTCATGCATTATGCATTAGATGTTTTCCTTATTTACGTTTATACGAAAACAGTCACCTACATAATTTTCCAAGAGTTCGCAACTTTCACTAAAAAGTTAGTGCTCGTTAAAATGAAGGAGGAAAATATTTGATGGCATTTTTCATTATAAAAGCTATCTCGTGTATTAAACATATTGTAAGGTATACTTACCTATGTATTTTTTAAATTTAAATCTTTTCTTTATATCTTAAAAAATGTTCAATACCGGATGTCCCATAATTTCCACTCAGGACTTTTTCTTTTAAACGGAAAGATATTTGAAAAATTCAAAAAATGTTTCTATGAGCTCAACTTTTTCTACAAATCTTATGGCAAATCATGTTTTTGTTGCATCGACGCTAGGTTTTACGACGCGTTTTATATATATATTTTTTTTTCACGGACACCCAATTTTTGTACAGTGTTATAGATGACATTAATTAAAAAAAAATTGCAAATAAAACGGCTGATAAATAATTCCAACCCATAACTGTATCTCCTAAAAAAGATATTTGAGAAGAATATTACTATGATTCTGATATAAGGCTTCAGACTATTTCATACTCAGTTGTGTTCATTATTTTATTTATTCATTCCTTACTATTTGCGCCCCCAAAAATACTGTGTGTTACAGTTGAATTCAGCATTGTGAGAAATATTCAAGTATTTTAAGTACAAAAGTCAGCTAGTAATATTTTTTTTTCATTAACTTTATTTATAGATTACATTTTAAACATCACATTCTCAAATTTTACCTCACGGAAATTATTATCTGTAATATTTTATCCACATGCATTAAAAGGTCACGTCTCAAGGTTATATCGTAGACCTCATGTTTTCTGTTTAACTTTATATCTCTGATCTCTGATCTTCTCTAGAGATATAGGATGACATTTGGGGGTAAATTTACTTAAATTGTACCATCAGTTCTAAATGTCATTTATTCGAATGTTATTGGCAGTTTTCAATTGTTGTCGGGGTTTCACACCGAGTTGATCTGTCTGTTCTTATAGACTTGATCCGTCATCACGATCATTACCTTGTGTGTGAAACGAGTAACTATGGAATGATTTGGACAATATAGTTGGGTTGTTTCGAAGTAATTCCAGACTGATACTACTTAGACCATTTAAGCTAAGTATGTTAGTACCTACATTAATTACATTAATGGAACGCACTTCAGCTGTTAGCACTATATTTGTCTTGATCAGTATTGATGCGTGTTTACATAATTTCACGTTATAGCTCTATCGGTTGAATTTCTCTCTTTCCTTAGTCTTGGTGTATGGATGGTACATGTTGTAAAATTCTAGGTGAGTTGAGAGTTGAAATCCGAATTTACCATAGTGGTTGTTAATTATCGTTGACTCGGGATTATTTCCTTCACCTATTTAAAGGATACTACTTCGTATCTTGTCAGCTAAATGCTGAATTAATTCTACAATTAACATGTTTATGGACTTTGACGCCTTATAGGAAAGGGCGGCTATCACTAGGCCCTTAGTAAACTATCGCTGGGCTATTATGTTTTTTTCCCACTGGAAAGACTTAATGGGTTATATTTGGATTTCCTTTTTATTTTTTTTCATGGGGTTAAGAAGTTCGTCTAGGTTATGATGCCTAGAAAAATCGTTTATTTTGCCAATATGGTTTTATATATAATTTTGATTGTATGGTAACGAAATTTTATCAAGTCTTGCTAATGTACCGAGTAGAGCTGGATTAGTTTGTGTTTTCGACAAGTGTGGAAGTCAAGAGCCCAGGGAGGTCAATTAGAAAAGTTTACTGTATTACCTACCCTTTAAAGTGATTTAAATTCCAAGTTGACCCTCCGGTCTTTTTGAGATGCAAAGTGGTCAATTACTTTTTCATTAAAGTCTCCTATCTTCTTTATTAATGCCCTTTCTATGGTAAGCATAGCTAAAGAAGATAACCTTTCCTGACCCATGGTATTCCTTAAAAAGTCTTTATTTTTTTTTAAGGTAGAAAAACAACGTTCACTTTCGCCGGTAGTCATAGGGAGAGTACACAAGATTTTTAACAGTTTGACACTTTCAGAAAAAGTATTGCACAAATTATTGTTAATAAAAAGCTGTAACAAAGCAACTGCACCTTCACTATTGGAAAAATCTTCTCGGCTATATACTACTTCTAATTCAGTTTTAAGTTTCAAATGATTTATGACCGTTTTAACTAATTTAAAACGTATCTTGAGGAAAGCTTTTTTTATCATCTTTAAATCGATCTGCGTGAAATAACTGAGACACTGCTAAATGATTGCTGAAGCCAAACCTGTTATTGATCTCAGATGTAATTATATCACAAACTTCTAATGAAATTCTCCTTTTTAATTCTTCCGTTGTACATCTCTGGGCAGACTGCATGGATGTCTCCTCCAAATAGTTATCCAAAATTTTCTTTCTGATGTCTTTAATTTTACTATTAAAAACGCCAATACACTTATTTACTGTTATGACATCGATATTACATTTTTGTAATTGATTGAACAATATATCACAGTGAGGCATAACTAAATGAAAAAAAATTTAACCAGTAAAGAAAATGTTCATTTCGTAAGTAGTTTTTTAAACCAATAGCTTGGTTTAGAATGTTGTTTTCTGATTCATTCTCAATGATTTTTTCTAAACAATCTAATAATTCTGTTCAATAGGTATAAACAGTCTCTATGTACTTTGTATTAAAATTCCATCGTGTTGGAGCCACTTTAGGTAATCTCACCTTAACAACATTATCTAACATGGCTGTTCTCTTTGGCGATTTTCCAAAGAATGAAAAAAAAGCTATGTAAATTAGCAAAAAAAAATTGTATGCTTTTATCCTGAGTTGATGCTTTTTGTAAAATTAAATTTAGTTGATGAGCGTAACAATGAATAAAATTTGCTGAAGGATAACTTTTTTTTAATTTTGGTTTGTACACCTCCAAAAGCACCACTCATTACTGATGCTCCATCATAACTTTGTGCTATCAATTTTTCAGGACTTTCATTAATTTTCAGACATTCCAACTCTTTTAAAATTATATCTGTCAAATGCTGCGATGTCGTCCTTAGGGTTGAATAAATTTCCAAAATCTCTCACATACAACACCGTCTAAAACGTATCAAAATACAAAAACTACTTGTACTTTATTCATAACCCAACTTATGTCCATCTTTCAGTTTTAATATATTTTGTACAACACTCATATTTAATAGCAAACACCAAAAACACTGTTTTACTTAATTTCACGACAAGTAGAGGTTTACTAATAAAATGTTCACAAATAAAAACATTAAAAACAACGCGACAGAATTTACCGACCAACGCGTACCTAGTCAGCATTAAGGCTGCTCACTGTTCTACTGAACTTAGTGATCTTCGTGTATCACCGTTTCCGTAAAATGTGTCAAGGACATTGTCCCCGCCAGTGTTTTCTGTCTCTTTTGCTTTCTGATGATTCTCGCATAAGTCTATTTCCTTTAATTCGTTGTAAATTCGGTCCGTAGCTAGCTGTAAGGACAAGTTTTGGATTGACCCAAGATTTTTAAATTCTATAAATGAATAATGTAATGAATATGAATGTAGAGGCTCGGTGTTCGGGAGGGATACGAAATCCTGCGATCTAGATATTTGAATAGTATTGTGCATAGAATGAACTAGAAACTTTAATATATTTTTTAAGAATATTAAAAATATATATATTATATATTTTTAAACTTCAGAAAATGAATAGCTATTTTTTTATTTGTATGTGGAAGGTCATTGACCAAATGACCCAATAGAAGAACCGCCAGTGCAAGAGCCAATTAATTTCATCGTCGAGTTTTGTAATGCTGCAATTTGGTTAATGGAACAATATTAGTCTAGTGTTGAACAACAAAAATTGAACACACTTTCCACTTTCCAGGTTAAGTTTTAATATTCTTTTTTTTTTTGAACTTAAAAATTTCGATTTATTTTGTGCATGTTTTTTCAATTTTACTTATTCAAATTTAAATTAGTACTGGTTCTCATGTTGTAAATAAGATCTGTGATAGATCGTTGAACTTTGATTACGAAAAATATAATAAGAGTGATATCTAGCTATAAATATTTTTCTTATGTGTTTTCTTTTTTGTAAACTACGTGCAATTGCATTTGGTATAAATCAATCTACTGGTATTACATGCTTTTGTTTCGGGGATAGTTTATGATTTTAAAAATTTCACATACCTATTTGTAAATATTTCTTTTATATTTAAAACCTGGCTGATTAACTGGACTTGATATAATTAAACATTTTATTAAACTTATGTTGTTTAATTTCCCAGAATAGGTTCCATTAAAAATATAAAGTGTGGTAACGTAAACCAAATTCTCTGGTCAAATATTCATTGTTTATTTCTTGAATTTGGAGTACCTACTCAGAAACTGAAGGCACCAGTTTCGTCTGTGTGACACTGGTAACCCAACCTGGGATATAAAGGTGTTCAATTTTATTTTGGTACAGCGTTTTACTTGGCATCTCAACGTGGATTAACATAGCATTGTGACTCATGGCGTTACATTTTGACACCCAACGGAAAGAGTTATACATTTTGGCGCTCAATGTGTATAGCGTTACATTTTGGCGCCCAACGTGCAGAGGGTTACATGTACTTCCTCCGCCGCGAAAGGCTCGGCATGGCCCTGTGAACAATATCTTCGTAAAGAAAACCAATCGGTTTTTTGTCACCTTACAGTTCCGATGTATTTTTATTTGTTTGAGTCAATCCTCAGGGAACGTTACGTTTGAAACACCCTATATAAATTCATACATGATCAGATGGTAAAAAAATATCATAAGTACTTAAGATAGTAAGTGATAGGATAGGAGAATAAACGCTCTTTCTAGATATGAAAGAAAAAAACTTGACAATCTGATTTGCAATAGAATATTAAAATTATTCCAATTTAGATTTTCCAGTTTTGATTTCAGCAGATGCAGATATTTCCGACAAGTTAACGGCGTTAACGATTTTTATCTCAGTCATATACGTATTTCATTCCGTTAGTTTCAGGAAATGTTCCGGCCACCTAAACACGAATTTCCCTTTTCAGTGGTTACGTCCAAGTAATTTAATGCAATTGAATGTCTGACAGAAACGAGCAAAAGTAAACGTGTAAGGAAGGTGTTCGCATATGGTGTCCTTACAACATCCCCTGCGACGATTCGGCGACAAGTTTCCGAGTTGGTAATCTCATTACCAATGACGTAGTCTGCGGCGCTTGCATGTATTTAATGCGCTTGAACTCTGCGGTCGAGTTCTCAACGACATATCAGCTCATTGCACCTTGTCGCAAATGGACCTACTGTCGCTCCTGCTGCCACTACATGACTCAATAACTTCTTTAAAATGTAAATTACCATCCATTCAACTTCCTTTTGTCGTTTGCAGTACAGAATTTTCGTGATATTCGCAAGTTATTCGTGATTTTACAAAAATCACCACTTCCGCGTATAGGCGAGCTATATCATGAAGTTCATAATTTGCATTTGTCTAAACTTTATACATATAAAAAACTTTTGCACTCATATTTTAAGTTTATAATGTTTTCTTCTACAAAAGAATTTTATTAGATAATTTTTTATAAAAATGTTTTTGTAGGACATATTTAGAAAGAAGGTTTTTCGAGCTAGTCGTCAGTAGACAACGGACAATTTCCGTGTGTACAGGGCCGGTACGGCACATGGGATAAGTGACAATAACATCATTTGTACGGAACAATTAAAATACACACCTTGGGTGTCTTAACACTTCATGAAATCTCCTGTACTGTGTTCAAGGCATTGTTGTAGATTAGAAGGCATGGACCAGACAAGTTACATGAATCATATTGGGACACGTGTATCTTAACAGCCTGGCAGCTTTATATATACACTGTGTCACAGGATAGATGCAACATGAGGTGTAATGGAGAACAAATGGTCAAATTTTGAAATGGCACTTAGGTATTCGGTCTTGCTTGATGTAACACTAAGATATATCAGAAGTGAGTTGATCGGTGTAAGGCTAAGTTCAGATGACGGGCGTTAGACGCGCGTTTCCATAGCGCGCGTTTTTATTTACACAGAATTAGTATTTGTTGGTCACATAGTAACACGAGCTCGGAATTATGTGCGCGTTCGACGTGGCCCAACGTAAAAGTTTTCAAAATCATCGTTAGGTATTTAGCATAAAGTGCTTCAGAAAGGAATAATCTCTTCTTAGGACCTTTTATTTTCTTGACCAGTGTCCTACCCATTTCCTCTTTAAAAACACAATTAACTTGCTGTACTTGCCTATATCAATATTTTGTTTTGTAACAAGAGTATTTTTCAACATTGAAAAGATTAACCAAAGCGTGAATGACTGTTTTGTATTTGCAAGTTCACTGAAATATCCGAGAAAACTATTTTCAGTAAACGCCATGGGACAGTGGGCGTAAACGTGATAGCCAAGGCGTTCCCCCTACATCTACCTATGAATGCTATTGGACACTCGAAAATAACAAGCATTTTCCCGTCGGTCAATAAGTAATTGTTTTTTATAGCTGCAAGCTATCCAATTGACTGATACAAATCTTTAATATTTGTTCCTCATTTTTATAAAGAAAACATTGGTAAATTTTTTAAATATTTTCGCTTAAAAGTGTTTTTAACAAATCTTTTTTTTTTAATAATTTGTAAGTATTTGGATATTTTCATTTTTTCAAAATATTTTACCTTTTATATATATATATATATATATATATATATATATATATATATATATATATATATATATATATATATATATATATATATATATATATATATATATATATATATATATATATATATATCAGCCTTGATGGTCTAAAACTTGTCATCGCCCAAGCAGCACATTTAGTAGTCTCTACGTAGTTTAGCAACAGGGAAACTTTACAGGTTTCCGCAACTAACAACCGTTACGTAATGGGAACGATCCGTCTACCAAGCATTCACGAAAATGGGGAATAGTTATTACGTAGCAATTACCATTCCGGACGTGGTACGAGAGCAAACTATATTTTGCTCTCTCTCATTCGAATAGAACAGCAAAATATAATGTATTGCAATTGAACTTACTGATTGTGAGTTTGAGGTCAGTACATATGTCCATGATTAATAAATTGAATGAAATATATGTAGGTAATAAACCATGATGTTCTTTC
The DNA here is from genome assembly GCA_029963845.1 of Rhamnusium bicolor. Classification (NCBI taxonomy): domain Eukaryota; kingdom Metazoa; phylum Arthropoda; class Insecta; order Coleoptera; family Cerambycidae; genus Rhamnusium; species Rhamnusium bicolor. Next base: position 34,073 of record JANEYF010004688.1, on the reverse strand, counting down.
TGCTTTCTCTGTGTGGAAATTAAAACTACTACTTGTTTTGTGTAAAATGCTTACATGATACTTCGATAAAAAAAGGCGCGCTCTCTAGAAAATTGTTTTTTAGAAATAGAAATTTGACAGATAAGATTGTCAACAGCATTTTAGGTGACACATTAAATTTGGTGAATGTGGTATCACCAGAAGAGACACAATGAATGAAAGAAGAAAAACGGTACAATTACGGAAAAAAAATTAGGGCATTTCTGGACGAATCTCGACGAATTAGATTAGATTATAAATCATGTCTACTATATCAAGCCAATAGAATGTATTTTCCAATTGCTTAAATAAAGCTGATGTAAACTTAATTTTTTTTATATATTTGACCCCATAAAATGGGGTTAGGATAAATTTAACAGTTTGACGTTTGAAAGGTCTAATTTAATAAAAAATTGGTTTTCAGAATTACATTTTTATTTATGTCAATATGGCGTCATCATTCAATAATAGTTTACCAGAAAGTGGCAAATACAACGAATGACGTCATTTTCTTGGTAGATTTAAACTGAACTCTACTATTTATGCTACTACTAAAAGGTTACTGCAAAGTTTCCACGTACTTTACGACCCTCACTTTTAAGTTGGTAAAACTGGCTAATCCGATCTATACTCCATTCATTTCATATGAGCACATACAATTTTTTTTTTATCTGGGCTTGCAGAGCGACCCTTTGTCGACCTTCAGTACATAGTTTTCTAGTATAGGCGGGCGGTGCAATACATAAATTCACTAAATGTATTTGTATAATACCGCGCGCCTATGCTAGAATTTCTTATGTGCTTATATGAAATGAATGGAGTATAGGTAAAAATAATTTTATTGTTTGGGATTGGTAACACGTTAATGACTGACTAAACATCAACAAGTGACAGATGGAAGTATCATTAGCGAAAATTAAACAAATGATTAACTCGAAGACACCTTGAATGCCAACAAAATTCATTGCGGCAAAAACCTCGATTGCCCAGAGTTGACACTATTATTCATATTTTCTGTCATCTGATCATTCATGTATTCGTAAATTTTGTAACTTCTCTAAGTTATTCATTTTTCTGAATTTTGCGAATTTGTTCAGTGGGCGAAATTTTAATTAATAACAATTAACGGTAAATCACAAACAATCACAATCAATTACATTCTTTACTTCAACATTTCTTCAATGCAATGTCCATGTCCAATTTTCCCGACAATTAATCATTATTGTTGTTTTACTGCTTTACGGTGCCATGTTCGAATAGTTCCGAATAATAAAGTGTTGATTTGATGTCGCTAATATATAACATATTTCCAGATTGTTTAAAAAGCTCCAAAATAATACCTATATTTAAAAAGGGGGACAAGAATAACATCGAAAACTACAGACCTATAACCATTATCAACAATATCTCCAAGACCTTTGAAATACTGCTATACGAACCCACGTTTTCTTATATAAAAAATCATATTACCGATTACCAACATGGTTTTTTCAGAGGAAGATCTACGTCAACCAATCTTTTCTGTATAACGCATTAACTTATCCGATGCCATAGATGCCAACTCACAAGTGGACGTAGTATACACAGATTTCACTAAAGCATTTGATAGACTTGACCACGGTATTTTGTTCTCAAAATTGCAGAAACTTGGTTTCTCAAGTAACTTGTTATTTTTCAAATCATACCTGGAAAACATCATTATGTTGACCACCGTGGCCAGCAGTCTGAGGAATTTATTTCAACATCGGGTGTACCCCAGGGCTCTGTGTTGGGACCACTGTTTTTTAATATTTTCATCAATGACATTACAGCTGAATTAGATATCAAGTGTCTCTTATATGCAGATGATATGAAACTTTACAACAAAGTAAATCATATAAATGACTGTCTAGCACTGCAAACCAACCTTGATAGAATAAGTCAGTGGTGCTGTGTGAATAAGTTACAGCTAAATATAAAAAAGTGTAACGTTCTAACCTTTACCAATAAAAATCAGTATATAGAGTTTAACTACTCTATCGAGGAGTCGGTTCTTATGCGTCCCCCGACTTTCCGTGACCTTGGAGTAATTTTTGACAGTAACTTGTCCTTCAATTCTCACATAAATACTATCATAAAAGAAAGTTTCAAAACACTCGGATTTATAATACGCACCTCTAGCGACTTTCATGACATCCATTCGCTTAAATTGTTAGTACATATTTTATATATTAGTAGGTACCTATATTACATGTTTTCACTGTGTATCACATTCTGTATGTCTTTTTATGTTTTTTTTTATGTTTTTTACTTACTTTAATAATTGTAATCATTATGTCCTACCCAGTAATTGGACTTTTCTGTTGGGTAGTGTAGTATAAATAAAATAAAATAAAATAAATAAAATAAATATGACTGATGGTCGAGAGGCAAGGACACTTGACTCTCACCTAAAAGTCCCGGGTTCGAATTCCGGCCGGATTTTTCTGTGAGAGTGATTAATCGTAGTATACTCGGATATTGGATGTGTGTCCGTTGTCTCTAAATGTGTAGCCCCTCTCACAACGTAAGTTTAGATATATAGGGGGTTGTATTATATGTGGTGTTTATTATTATTATATTATATAATAATAAGTTACACAACTTTAAAGCTCCAGAAAATGTCCCGACAACGTTACAGGAACTTTAAATAGAACACTTTCATTTATCATTACTTTGAAGTGATTCTTTGGTAACGCTGTGCAGTCGGCATTACTATTAATTCTCACTTTAAAGTTGAAAATGCTTTAATGTAATGCAGAGTAGACTACACGGGCATACCACAAAGTGAATTTTACACTAAAGCTGCAAATTTAGTGACAGTTATGTAATGCCTACTATAATAAAATTCCAATGCCAATTCCCGTCAATTTGGTGCTAGTTGGACGGTTAAAAGGATTGTAATATTTTTCTTTGTTATTTCTTCGTTGCCAATTCTTTTAAACTTAAAATTGTTATTCTTATTATAAGTACGATTTCCAGTGATAGTTGCTTTATACAGGATCATTATATTATTATTATGTTGAAAGTTAAGAAATTGTGCAAAAATTCCCTGCATATATTTATATTTAGATTAGTTTGGTTCGTATCACTCGCCGATATGCTATGTTCAGACGCCATGGAATTCAAAAAGGTGTAGCAAATATCAAAATACTAGTCCGATTTCAACTGCAACATTTTAATTCACACAGGAATAGGCTTGTGCGCCGAAATCTTGAAGTCGTAAATTAATCGATGTTTAGTATCATGTACATTGTAGTTTTATGCTCAGTCTGTACGAAAATAGAATGCACCTGTGTCTATATTTTCAATTTATAAAACCTTCGGTGGCAGCAATTAAATGGACCATCATTAAATTTGTGTTAGAATAAGTTTTACTGCTTTTCAGTAATCACCTCGTCATCGTAAATTTTAGTGAAAGTGGTGGACATTCGAAAAATAATGCTGGATATGTGACAAGTATTCAGCACTTAAAATATGAATATTTAAATTAAAATTATTGTGTAACGTTCCTTTGGAGCAGTACTGTGCTATATTTGTTTAAGTTTGGTTTATGTTTTTTCTACTATATTAACGAGTTACATTAATATAAAAACACAAAACCAACCCCTGCCCCTTCGTTAGTGGAACAACGCTTGGCAGCAGCATTTCAATTATGTTAAAAAAAAGTGTTTAAAGCTTTTCGTGTTCTTTATTGACATTACAGTATGATGGGAAATGATTTCCTGCCACCTTCATTGTAGACTGGCGTGCTCCTGTCATTAACATAAACATGTAATAAAAGAAAGTCAATTAAAAAATATTTAAACCTGAAATTGTTTTAGCCAATAGTTTTTTACTTGAAACTGGAGGTCAATCTTTTAATGGCAGATTCTAAATTATGGCATTTGAGCCATACATATATTTATCTATATACCAAAGTGCGCAGTTTTTTAGATACAGGGCGTTAAATATGACTGGTATGCGCAATCATTTTTCAAATACATGTGATCTCGATCAATTATTAAAATCTTACAATGATTTTTGATTTTCGAAGGTTGAAAATTAAAAAGAGGAGAGAGTAGAGTAATTATTGTAATAGCAAAAAAATAATAAACAATAACAATGGTCATAAATTAAACTAATAACTAACATGTATCACAACTCTTAGATGTAAATCAAAAGTGAATTAAAATTTCCTATTAAATCAAATTTTCCATATTTATGTAACACAATGCAGCTATATTTTGCCAAATTGCCCATAAAACTTTAGAGATATCGAAAAATTACAATAGTAAAAAAAATTCGCAAATTATGTCAACTTTCTACCTAGAAAATATAAGAACCCCTTAAGCATGCAATAAAATGGGGGGATGAAATATATCTGGCCTGAAAATATTAAACATCCAGTGTATTCAATATTAACTAAATCTTTACTGAAAATGTAATTGGCCTTATAATAATAGCATATTAAGACTGGAAAAGATATTTCAAACGGTTCCGAAGATATTTCAAAAATAATTGTGCGTACCAGTCACATTTATCGCCCTGTATCTCAAATACGGCGCATTTTGGAATATAGATATGTATGATTCAAACGCCATAATTTAGGGTCCAGAATCTACAGTTAAGTGATTGACTTCCGATTTCGGGACACATAATTCAAATGTTCCTGTCAAGCGTTGTCCTGCTGGTGCGCCTGCAGGAGTTGATTTTGTAAAAACACAACTTAAATATGACACTAAACTAAGAAATTAACTTTAAGTAGATCTGTCAAAAAGGAGTATCGCTGGCTCCCGTACTATTAGGATTTTGATAACACTGACGTAGTTTTCCACAAAAAACCAAAACACTATATACTACACTCGACGTTCATTTCGCATCTGGAAATGATTAAATCATCTCTGGAGATGATTAGATCATCTCATCAGTGTTATCTTCACATCAAAGGTTTCAACCCACTTCCGGATTTGAATTAAGGTTTAATATGAATAAGGCACAAAATATTATATTTGTATTCCTGAAGTTACAATACTTCTGTACCATAACCAGGTTCAGTAATAGTGGACATAAGCTACAAATACTGAAATTCGATAAAAATGGACTAGTTCTGTCCCAAAGGGATGATATGTAACTGTTAAATAACACCGTCTCTGTTAACCTATCAGTTCAATTTGAATGAATGTACATACCAAAAAATGCACTTCCCGCTAAAGATTCATAAACTTAGGAAGACGGGACATCCAATTGTTCAGAAATTGGACCACAGGCTTACCACGTTAAAAAATGGTTGACTGATAAGGTCATAACTATTCAGTGCAAGAGGGTATTTTTTAATTATCTCTGATGTTTGCTCACTGTTTTCAAGTATGCCAATTGTACACAGAAATCATTATCGTAGACAAAAAATAGAAGAATATATTATACTAAACTTTGATGAAGCAAAATTGCTGTTAGTGCAGGAAAAGTTTCATGAAGGTAGAGTAGCGATTTATCTTTTGTCGCTCTTCATTGCCAGTCTTTTCATGAACAGATTTGAAACACAAGCAAAAGATAAAGTCAAGTATTTTCCTAAAAATTGATTGAGGTCTGTTAAGGATATATCGATGATCATTTTGAGGGTTGCTGATGACAGCGTGGTACTGTCATTTTTAAAATTAGTGGTAATAGTGATAATTAGAAATAGTGATTATAATTTAATGCGGAGAAGTTTAAAAAGGAAACTATATTAAGACCTAGTTGTTAAAAAGAATGTATTAATAATTAGGGTTTTGAGAAGGCACTAATATTAAATAAGACCCAGTGAATATAAAATACAAAAAGAAATCAAATCTGTATAATTTAATGTCAAAAAAACTTAAGTAAGAAAATTAGAATTTTCAGGCTCTAAAATTCTAGAAACGACTAAAATATCTCGTACAAACAGATTACAGCCAACCTTCTTAGCTACGCTACGTTGATGAGGGGCAATAACTCCGAAACACGTGTCCGTGGCTGCATAATTGTTTCTTTTTGGGGAATATGGCACTAGACCTTCTTTGTTTTATTTTGAACCCCAATAAATCTATCTTGTTTTATTTGTATGTGCCAGGTGAAAATGAGCAGTACACATAGGGCTCAGTGTGTTGACTGTGCTCATCGAGGCCTCAAATGTGGCACATGGGAACATGAAGACACTAATTGAGTACTATGTACTGTACTTTCCAGCCTTATTTTAGTTCTTGTTCCTGATCTATTCAATCCTAGATCTAATTCCTTAGCTACGCTACGCTGATGAGGGGCAATAACTCCGAAACACGTGTCCGTGGCTGCATAATTGTTTCTTTTTGGGGGATATGGCACTAGATCTTTGTTTTATTTTGAACCCCAATAAATCTATCTTGTCTTATCATTACAGTTTTATTACCGCGATTCAAAGAATGATGATATAAAACTCTGAATTATTAACCATGGCTGAAGAATTTATGAAATCTTTTAAGGCAATATAACAGCATTTCATAAAACTATCAAAGCCTCACCACGTCAAGCGATTAGTAGATGGAAAAAGACAGTATTAAAAAAGTGATACAAAACAGTTCATGCACATTATGTTCGACATACTGCAGTTTCTGCTGCAGCCAGAGCAGGTGGTGATGTGAATTTTCTACAACTTGCGCAGCAAGATTTTTCATCGAATTATCCTCATCAAAAGTGGATATTATCACTATAAATTTTAAATTTATACTCTATGTTTGCTGCAACTCACTTTAAATATCTACATATTATCTTTGTTTCTGCAGTGGTTGATGATCGTTTGTGGTTGTCAGAAGTGCTCAACCAGTCGTTTTTAAATACCTTTAATCGCTGAAAGTTGTTAAAAACTCACCAAGTAACCCGTGACTACCCACAAACGATCATCGATCGCTGCAGAAATAAAGCTATTATTTGCGAGACGATGCTGTGTATACTTAACAGATCAAACGAGTTTACCTCAAGTGAAGTTCGACCTTACTTATATGAAAGCCTTATCAAACGAAATAATACACCTCCATCCTCTTTTAACTAACCACCTTATTTGCAACAGGCTGGCTTTAAAATAAATGAGTACATGACGCCGTTGTGTGCATTCTTTGGTATCGCTGGAAAATACTTCAGCATTTGTTTCCATATTCTAGGTTGATAACGTCGAATTTCTACATAATTATTTATATATAAATTTTTACAATTCATTCACAAACTGAAAAATCGTTTTAATTTTTATCGGAAGTAGTTAATTTTGTGATAAGGACAAATGTTGCAATTCCTTATCGTAGGATACCCTCACCTTACGCAAGTCATTGTTCCGCATTTAATTAACTTCACAAGTAAACCCCTAGATACATCTCATCACCGAGACGTTCTAGATAAAGTACATTTTAACAGATAAATGTAAACTGCCTTATTGTATTTATATATAATTAACCTTAAGTACGCTGTAAGTTGAAACAGTGTTTTAGCAGCTACAAATTTAAAGTGCAGGCGAGATATAGGTAAGTACATAATAGATTATTATGGTAAGTTAGTCGTTTTCCTTTGAGCCTATATTCTGATAGAGCTTAGAGGATCTAGTGGGAGAAGAGAGGTTAATTGAAACCCATCCACCTCTATTATGTTCCACCTGAAACTATATAAAGCGGTGAAACTTATCCTTCATGAGGGAGCGGGGCATTAGCTGACGTTTTACTTGGGAATGGAAGGATTATCTTAATGTTGAATCAGAATCAAAAGTTGGTACTATTGTCAAACCTTTGAAAACTGGTAGGGGCACTTATCATTTAACGGTAATAGAATAGTACAAAAATATTATACGAAAAGTGTTTAAATTTACTAGCGGTAAGATTCATTGATGACAGCTGGAACGTTATTTTAAATATCAAATATCTGATGTGGCCAGCACATAACTTTCTTATACCAGTATACAGTGTGACCCACTTGAGAGCGGGACACCCCCATAAATTTTGTATTTATTGTCTGATTTTGACTAACTTTTTTTGGATTGTACAGGGGGAAAAACTGTACATTAGGACAAAGTGTCACATTTTTTTTACAAAAAACCAAGGCCTACTGCGTAATTTTTTAGGGATGAAAATTAAAGAAATCGTATTAGCTATTTTTTTACAAAAAATCTGAGTACACCACTGGATTAAGCACCCCTTGAAATGGAGATGTACCAAATTTCATAAAAAAATATTACATATTAATAATTCTGTGGCAAAATTAAAAATCACATTCTTATTATGAATTTATTTCTTCTGATGAAGCAAGCCATGGAATAAAACGTCAAAAATAATAATAGTGCTGGAATTGAAAATTTGTGAATATTTTGCATGAACGGTGTTCTTCCGTTTTATCGCCCATTTGGAAATTCCTAGAATTACAGCCTAATAACAGTACAAGCAATGATTTGCTTTGAGATCGGCTGTATCAGTTGCAGACCCATTCATGTGTTTAAATGGTTCGTTCAGATGATTCACCCAAAGTGATTCTAGGGCTTGGTTCTACTTTGTTCATCCTTCATCTTAAGCAATCATTTTTTATGATTAATTGTTTTTCGCTTTGGATAATTCATCCAGAATGATCATTTAAAGTGAATCGAGTAAATGTGCCTGAGTCAGGATTTTACTTCAACTACTACTACTGTTTTTTTCTCTGAATAATTGTTTCCAAGACTTAAATTATGCCAGATCAGATATCTCACAAGAGTGAGGCTTGATAACGTTTTTTGTGGTATTACAAGTCTTCTTCATAACATCGAAACATTAGCTAATGCATTATAGTTTTTTTTTCGAGGTATCTTCTAACTAAAAATTGAATATTAAGGGCAAGATGTATCTCATCTACAAAGTATGGCATATGTTTCAGATGGAAAGAAGCACAAAATATGTGGAGCAGATGCTCTTCCTTCTAAAAAAAAATCTGACAGAAATGAAAACTTAAATTTGTATAAAAATGTAATAAAAAAAACATGGTCACTTACTTTGAATTTGGCGAATTCCATATTTTTATTATCCTTCTTTTATGCCGTTTGATATTCGATTTTAGTAAGTTTGGGGTAATTTGCACCATTAGAATACGGAAAGCGTTATTTAAAGTGAACAGATTTTCATGATTTAATTGTAATATAAACATAGTTTTAGGTATTGTTGATATTTTTTTATCACGTCAAAAACTTTAGGTAAGTGTTTTATGAGCGCAAGTATAATAATTATTTTTAGATTTAATCTTTGGATAGATAAACCATCCTGTTATAGATAATTTGTATATCTAAAGTGTTAATAAATTCATATTGTTCACAAAACACACAGTTTTTAAAAGTTTTCCATAATAAAACAATATAGGAGGTTAATCATCCACAATGTTGTATATAGTCAGTTTTCTTGTTTTTGTTGTATTTAATGGTGTTTCTGCCCAAGATTGTGGTAAGAATAATTTATAATTTTGTGAACTTCTTGTAACCATTTGTAGACAAAAAAGAATTAGATTAGAAAATTCGACTGTGAACCAAAGCTCGTGAAATTCTTAAAGACAGATAATATGAGTCTAAAAGATTTTTTTAATTAAAGAAAAAGGTTAACAACTTGTATCATATCATCTGTCATCTTCCAAAGATTATTTTAGTTGCCAAGTTGTCGAACGTTTTCAGATTTGATCCCATCATTTCAGTGCCACTACCCGTCAGAAACATAACACTGTCTTTAAATTATACTCTGTCTTGGTTACCAAGCGTAAATTGCCCTTCGACTGATTACATAATTTACATTCATAGCCAGCATGGTTTGGACCACATATACCAGATCAGAGCTCCTCATTTAGATGTTTCCTTTCTACCAGCTTGTGAAAGATATCATTTTATAGTTGTAGCACATAGTGAAAACACGATATCTGACGAAAATTTTATTGATGCTAATATTCCAGCGATTCCAGGTAAATTTATTGAGATTCCGCAAGCGTAGAAAAACTACTCAAATATAAATATTTAGCCATCGCTTGCCCAGTATCTTTCGTATGTTGCAGATGTTTTGTTTTTAGTCTTTTCTCTTTACAAGCATGGCAGTTTTTGTTTGAGCAATTGGTGTTTTTCATAGCTTGCGATATTTCTACTACGATATGCAATAGTATTTGCAATTATTGGATCATATTGTCTTTTTTTTTTAGAGGCAGACCTCTCCATTACTTATTTTAATGTGACCCAACATGATGGCGCCATTTTATTAGAATGGGGGGTAGATGAACAATACACACTTTGCGTACATTATTACCGTGTCGTTATTCAGAATCCTGAAGTAATAGACGTATATGTCGGGAATAATTATTTAATTTGGGATGACTTATCACCTTGTTCGTTTTACGAGTTCACAGTAAGGGCTATTTATAATCTTGCAATAGAAGGACCAATCGCCGAAACTAATTATGTAGCTCCGCCAGAACGTGAGTATTATAAAACGATGTTTCTCCAACAAAATAAATGAATCCATTTTAACTATTTTATAAAATATCAATATATCCAACTCAAAAATGAAAAAAATAAAGATAACGAAACACACGCTCCTCGCCGAGCTCATGTATTACATAATAGTAATAAGTACAGTAGAAAATATTAGCTAATTTCGAATCCCGTTTTTAGCAACAGGCTTACCAACTTTGGCAAATGTCGCCGCAGGAACCACACATGTCAACATAACATGGAGATTGCCATCATACATTGGTAACCGATGTCCTATTACTTCACTTGTTGTAGATGGCTCACCATATTACTCCCAGGCATTTCCAATAGAAGATCATCCTCAACGGCCCAACCCTACTATAAATATAAGTCCTCTCAATCCTGACACCATGTACTTTTTACGTATATATGTGGTAAATAGTGGAGGAATGTCAAATCCATTTCTAATTGCTGTTCAGACCATATAATAGATTGACCAACATTGATAGAATTTTTGTTATAAAGTTATTTATTTTTGTATTAAAAGTTCGTTGAATAAAGATAGGATAATTTTTATGAATATTACCGTCAACTCTTCCAACAACTAATGTTACACAATAATATGGTCGGAGTTTGTCAAACATTTAATTGATGAGAATTGGAGCAAGGTGCAGTAGTAGACGCCTTAATCATGACGAGTTCGTGACCTCGTTGAAGGTCCTGACAGAGAATAATGATGGTCTTGACCTTGGTCTTGTTTTGAAGAGGTAATGATCTCTGCCAAGGGCTTTTCTTTAACGGGGCATGTTCATAGCTCAAGAATTGAAGCACCCCGGCCCTAGGCTGCTTCATCGCGATTAAATTTCCTATAATTTTTACAAAAAACTAAATTATTCCCAAGCATTTATATCATTGAATTACAAATTAACTATTACATAAAAAAAGGTTAAATAATTTTCTTAGAATTTTGGCAGAAAACGTATGCATTCAAACTATAGAGTCTAAATTATTCAGAAGTAAAAGAACACACAGTATTCATTTAATATTTTAAGACATTGACAAAACTGTACAAAATCTTAAAGCATTCTCCAGCCGAGAATGATAACATAAACAAACCGACGTAAACATGTAGGGTTGTAAGAGTTTTTACTAAGAATAGGGTCAAAGGTGAATAAACATAGCCATTATATCACTTTTCACCTAAAGCATCTTGAGTTTAATTTCATGGGTAAAGCAAAAGTTAGCGTTTGGCTATCTCCGTCTAGCTTAGAGGCTTGAACAACGAACTCACGCACAGGAAATCATATAAATACGCGAGGCAGCGTATGATCGTGGTCACATCTCTGACAGTCCCAAGCTTACGCTTTGGTTCTACGGGGTCGGGAAATAAGAGAGTTTCCCTGTCTCGGAGTTATAACTAGCATTGGGAGCCGCGCTTTATTAGCGTGCACTAACCACCGACGCCGCCGTCGACATGGAGGCGAGTTACTCAGGCGTTACTCAAGAATCCGGGGAGTGGGTCCCGCGGAACTCTCCGTGTATACCAGAATTGGTAAGAACGGCATTTAAATAATTATTATACTGCGTTGCCATTTTCTACGTACCCGAACTCACTAAAAGTCATTAAATTAGTTTAATTTTTTTGTTCCGAGTGAAATGGCAACGTTAATCAAAGTGCGACTCTATATGCTTGGGTTTCGCGGTTTTTAACAATATCTGACCGGTGGTACCAAATAATTTACAGATAGGGTTTTTCTGTTATAATGCACTGCTCATTACATGTTTATTAATAATTAGTACAGTCGATATTAATTTCGATAGGATCAGTAATAGTAGTTGGAACTCTCATTCCTTTTTCAAGTTAGGTCAAAATAAGATAATGTACAAAATAATTAGTGTCCAGTTGAATCTGCAATATCTGTAAATTTATCAAATATAACTACCCGTATGGGGATCAGAGTGTAACTGTCAGGTGGGTGCGGTTAGGTGCCGACAACAAAAACATGCAGTTCAACCCAACCGCTGAGTGTTCTGACCACGGACCTTGTCTCACGACAGAGGGTCCGGGGCCAGATGACCAGTGTATACCGCTTAATGATTTATGGCTATCGCTCCCATAAGCGTGCCGCAATACAAGCGACGTCTGCCAAACTCTTAAACAGATCTACGGGGTAGTTCGTTTCATGTTGGTTTAAACCTTGATTGGTGGCATGCATTCGACACACCCAAAACAATATGGGCAGTTGCGCGTCATATGTCGTTCCACATATGCATTGAATCTTCGTTGGCCAGCATCAGTTGTATTGATGGTACTGTTTTATGGTAGCACCAGCCCGCGAATTAAATAACAAGGCATGGTTGTCGGTCTCTGCCCGTCTCATGTGACAGGGAACACTCTGGTGCCACATACAAGGGAAGTTTCTCTTGCACCCATATGTAGAGTTCTACATATGTCATTTAAACTACGAAGCGGAAGTTTCCGCGCATGTAACCAGGTTTGGTTACATTGCAGGTTCAACTAGCTAAATATCCATGTATTTCTTATAGACAGTTGTCTAAGCATAGAAATAAAAGGTGTGAAAACGTTATTTGAGTTTCCTTGACTTATTTCTACTTTCAGGTACAAAAGTGAATTCTAAGTCAATCAGTAATCATAAATTTAAAGGCAAACCTTACCCATGTTAGTCATTCTTTAAAACATAGATCAGTGCAGTGCAGATTAGTGTTCACATAAATTAGTAAAAATTATGTTTATCAAATTAATGCAAATTAAATCTCATAACTGAAACAAAGTAATAGAAAACTTTATAAACGTACCTGTGAGGTTACAATAACACAACAAATTTGGGGTCCTACCATGAAAATTAGACGATCACGAAAAAAGGCCAATTAATTAATTAAGTACTGCCTGTCGCTTCACGACAAGTGAGACTTGGAAATAGGGTAATAAATTAAATACAAAATAATCGAGGAAGGGTTGTGTTGGTAGAAGCGTGACCAGGATGAAAATAAATATTACATATATGAGGGGGGGTTGGGCCGTCACAGAATGTTCATTTTTAATAAAGAGAGGATGAGAAGAATTGACAAAAATGTGTGCAGTGACTGTAGTAGAAGTTGGTAAAAGAAGTTAGATAATGAGAGACCTATCAAGTATCTCCTCAAAGGTCCGTATCCTTCAACAACACAATTACAATGCACCGATTATATCGTTGGCCGCGGAATGCGCAGATAAAGAAGAAAGTTAGATTGCTGTTAGATGAGATGACCGGACCAATACTAATCGTGTACAATTTGAGGCAGAAGTATGAATTCTACATATTGCGTTATTCATAAATGCTAATTAAAGCAAAACACATAAAGGGTTTTTCAATAAGAGCACAATATTTCAAGGTTCAATAAAACATGGTTATCTCTAGCAAAGTATTGAAATATTTATTGAGTTATAATGTAGACATTTAGGAGTTATGTATGGAACAACACATTTGATAAATGGCCATCACGGCTTTCCTGGTTCATGCGTACTCTTTTGGCGAAATTTTGAATAACGGTGTTGCGTACATGCGGCGGTGAGTGGTCCATCATATTAATAACAGTAGTTTAGTCCACCTGGGCTAGAGGTCGCCGCTCTCGGTACTTGCTTCGCAAGTCGCTATCCACCACAGAGACATCTATGATGTCAATCGGATAGTAGCATTTGGGCCATTTGAGAAGTTTCACATACCTCTCACCACTACTCAATTTACCTTAGTCAGTATATGACTAGCAGATTGGCCACTATAATTTGTCTGTTCCATAACCTATGGCATACTGAGGAGAACTAATAAGTTCGAAACCGGTCTATGTCTGGTTCGCAATTGACAAATGATATTGGCTACCGATCTATCATGATTTCAAGGTATAATCCAATGCAGGTCGGGGTATTTGCCCGCTGAGTAGTTGTTTCATTCAAATCGTATTTAATATCATGTTAATATGAAAAATTTTGCAAAAAATTGTCAGTCGTTGAGTTGTATTTACAAATTTTCAGCATCATTTGTAATTGTTAAATTTAATGAATAAAAATTATCCCTAATGGCCTCTGCTGATAAACTTGCTTGATCTTCCAATTAAAATAGGTGTATTTTTATTAGACTCGTTTTAATTAATAGCCGTTCTAATTGTCTCGGTACTGTTGAGTAACAAGTAAGTATTTATGTTGTTCAAATTAGCCTCTACAAACAAGAAAATTATTACAAACGATTAATTAACGTTGAGCTGGTTACAAAAGTTCAGTTGCAGTGCCGTGTAGTTGCCATTTAATGTGAGTAGATATTGAAAGTAAACTGTATTCTCGTTCTAACGTGAATTTTTAATGTTTAATACAATTTTCAAATTTTCAGCTTCAATTTTTGTGACGAATTAATACGTATCGACTCTGCACCTACTGCAACAACGACCTTTTGTTTCAAGTCGCTGACTTATGTTATTCCTACTACACTAACAGGACGCTTCGTTGTTAGTAAATTTCACTTACCAGTATTGATGAAGGCTAATAGCCAGAAGCCGGTCTGCGGATGACGTGTTCTGTGCACACTGATATCCTCTGTCTCGGATTAATCTCATAGTTGCATATTGTTGCAATCATCGCATCTGTATTTCTGTAATTGATTATTTAAAATGGTCCGCTAAATCATAGTTCACTGGGTAATACCCTAGCCAACTGGATTTAGTTGACTGGTTTTATTTCCTTAATTTATATTAAGGACTAGAACTTTAAATACTAATTTTTACTATCTTCTTTTCAGTTCAGTAATGTTAATCATTGTCGCTATATCCATTAACTTTATTGATACTTTTTTCACTGGTTCAATATTTTTTTGTTTCAAAATCTAGATCGACAGTTACTTACAGTTAATACTAGGTACCGGATACTTTTTATAAATAAATGGTGAAAATATTGATAAGAAGAGATCAAGAAATGAATTTTACTAATGATAGTAGTTTCTTAAGACTAACGCTGGATTTTTCCTCGTCATTTTTAAATAATAAAGCCAAGATACTAAAAAAACGAAATTTAATCTACAAATACATTTATTCAATTAAACAGAAGACAAATTGAGGCTCTTTCCTCCGGGCGGAGAAGCGAGCGATTAACTAGAAAATTTGTTTAAACTGAGGACTAAGTACATAAGAAAACAGTAGGCAATCGTCAATTTACTGATTAAATTTTTCAAGTTATATAGAATATTTTTGTTAAGCGCCACCCTCTTTTTTAAAAACGTATTTTTTTTTATCAAAGTTCTAAATAAATAAACTCACTGATAACGCTAAAATGAGGGAAAAAATGTGTATCTACTTCCAACAGTCTCTCATTACGCTAATTTTAATGTCCACGGAAAACGGCATATCAACTTTAT
Organism: Rhamnusium bicolor; assembly: GCA_029963845.1. Classification (NCBI taxonomy): domain Eukaryota; kingdom Metazoa; phylum Arthropoda; class Insecta; order Coleoptera; family Cerambycidae; genus Rhamnusium; species Rhamnusium bicolor. Next base: position 18,218 of record JANEYF010004688.1, on the reverse strand, counting down.
ACATGAAGTTCATAAACATAGACAGATTTGCAAATTATTAAAGTCAAATTATTCGTCGCACATTAGCGGCACCACCAGCTGACACCAGTGGACGCTATTCGTTGCTAGGTACCTGGTTTATAATTTAATTAAGATGACCTTACCAGCGGGTGGAGCACAGCTCCCATATCTGCTAATTTCTTACTTACAAGCTGCTACTACACCTGGGCATCACCTTCATATCTGGTGCGCTAAGCAATACTTCTTTTGTCTTCAAAATAAAATCAACTTCACTCTCGTACTCACAAACGGTAAAAATAAAGCTAATGTGACCTCTCTAGCTCGTAACTCAGCATTGTCTGTCTTTCGCGCTCAAAAACACTACCCAAAACATCGTCCGATCTGCGCGCGCAATCATCGGAGTATTTTTAATCACACAACTTATTCACTAGCGCCACGATACGGGGGCAATATAACAATGTTTAACGAAAATATTTTAATCGAGTCTGGAATTTAAGGTATAACTAGAACCATTTTATTTAATTTACAACGAATGTGACCCAAATTATTTATTTCCTAAAACGGACCATTACAAAACATACGTCTATTATATTGTGGGTAACGATGTTTCAGATAAGATTCCATTTAGAATCAATCCAAGATGTTGGAGAGTACAACAAGTTTTCAGTTATATAATATAACGCTTTAAACACATCTAGTAGTACAAAGAGTTTTTTATTGATTGGTCTATAATACATTCCTCATTATTTAAGATGGTTAAATCTGCGAAAGTCAGGTGCAGTGACTACGGGAGCCTCGCTTACGCACACACACAAGTTTGCGTTTGTGCCAAGGATTTACATGAACACATTACATCAGTTCACTTTCTCCCGGCATACAGTTTGTTTATTAAAGAATAAGATGACCAAATGAGTGAAGCGTCTACTACCGTTACCTTTCTCTTCGAATATAAATAAATTTATATCTGAATTTCCTGATTTGAAATATACCGGAACAGTGATATATTTTTGTGTTTGCTAGTACAATTTGAATGGGTGGAGTGCTCATGACTAGGCGATAGTTCGCAAGTGCAAGTCATATACAAAACAGTAAACTGAAGTATCCATACTGGGCGTTCATTCTCAACTTAGTTTTCATGTTAAGTGCGTGTGATATTCCATAATGGATATTAGGAAAGTACATTTTCGTTCTGAGTAGCCATTACCTAGCAGATTAGTATGATCGCATTTTCCTCATGCCAGATAACGACTTGAGATTAATATAAAAAATGAAGTATATGATATTTCGAGCAGGTTAAATCTGTAATATTTACATACATCAACCCAAAAACTCTAACTCTATAAAAGAAAGTCAGCCACAATTTAACAATGCACAGGTCAAACAATATTTGCTCACTACATAAAAACTATATATATTTTTAACAGATGCTATTGAAAAATTCCAAAGTAGTTTAATAAAAAAGTCCTTGTAATTAGTTTTACTTACATTAAATATCCACGGTAACCCGACGCGTCGCTGGAACTCGCACAATCAACCGTCATTACTCATTATTGTCCACATTGTCTTGTTTTCGAACGTCTGATTGATCATATGGGGGAATATTTTTTAGTTGCACAATGCACATGCTATTAGAATACTAGACTGTGAAATGAAACAAATGTTAGTTTTTGATAGTTTATTAATAATTATTTGATAAGTTTTAAATGGCACTGTCTTTACAGACGAGATGTCTACGTATTACTAACTATTAAAATCCCTAGTACAATGAACTTAACTTGTCAATATTCTCACGTTGAAGTGAAAAACGATAACGTAAACACTTCTTATCGATGTTTATATAATAAAAATTGACTGTACTTCTATTCAAAATATATTAGTTTTTGTAACATAAAATATATGGGTTTGCCAACACGCCCCCCTCAAAAACTAATCATCCAATACAAAATTTAACTAATCAAATAGGTTGAGTGGAAGAGCAAGCATTTTGGATGTCATAATCCAGAATGGTTGAACTTCGCCTGTTCCACAAATCACTAATATTAATGCATGTTGATAGGTATTCTTTGCTCATGTATGTAGTATATTGTTGTGGAATAAAGACTTTTTATTATTATTATTATTATAAATATACTTATAAAGAATTAAGACAGGCCATATCTGGGTAAACTAAATAAAGTCACATAGTCCAGCATTTGCTGCAAGAATTGGGGAAAAAAACCAGAATAAAAAAACCCAATCAGACTGTATCGTTACAACCTAAACCTAGTCCTCTTCTTAATTGTAGAAATTTGCTTCCTGGCAATGGTTTCGTTAGTATATCAGCCAGCTGCTCACCTGTTGGAATATGTTTTAAAATTATTACATTCTTTTCAACTTGTTCTCTCGAAAAATGATATTTTATATCTATATGTTTAGATTTCTTATGATTTGTTGGATTATTTGCTATACTAATGCATCCATTACATGCAACCAGTTGTTCGTGTAATACAGTTCCTATTTCGACAATTTTACCCTTCTTTCTATCAATCGACGAATGTTGCGATATTTAGAAGATATTTAAGTAACACCAAAATGGAAAGTTATTCAAAATGTTTGTTACAAATATTAGCAGCATTGTACTGTCATATCTTCCCATACTCACGCCACTGATAAAGGCTTTTCAAAAGACCATTGAACTTTGAAGTCCATTAATCATTTTACATCAAGATGCATGTATGCAATTATTATGGTGTTACTAATACAGATTACCGATGTAGAGGATTAAATTTTTTTTGTAATACTGCCAACAAAAGTAAATTAAATTTAGTCACGGGTTCACAGAATATTTGGCAATTTGCCTGGTTTCATACATTTTTCGTGCATTTTTTTCAGACTTGCACCTCCGACACATTTCATTATTTCAATATCATGTTAAAGTTTTATCCTTTATGTGTTCTAATAACTGCTAAGCGAACATTCACTTAATATAAATCAAATAGACACTTTATTAGTTTTATTCTTAGAGAAAGTGTATTAATTTTAAATTATGACGGCAAGTGGAATGGTTCGTAAACATATCGATTATGTAACCACGTAAATCAGACTCCTGGAATTGATGATGATATTAATATTGGGCAAGTCTTCTTCGATTTTACCTTTAAAATTTATCATGATCTTACTTACAGGGGCAAAAGTAAAGAACGGTAGAAATTTAAATTTTGGAAATTCTGTACAATTCTGAATGCATATCGAATGAAAAAAAAATTATTATATTTGTTTAGAATTTAATCGCAATAAGCAAATTAACAATTTAAGAGAATCTTAAAACATATATAAAAAATAACTCGCTAAAGCGTAAACCTTCCTCCAGCTATGAGAAAATATACAGTGTGGGGCAATAGTGCGTCGGACTTCGATATCTCAAGTTCTACGATAGCTAGAAATTAAAAAAAAGCAAGTAAACTAGATAAAAAAGTCTAACCGGAAATTATTTTTGATTATACAGGGTAAGCCAAGACGAAATTACAGGATCAAGTGCCTTATTTTTAAATGGAATGCTATGTATATCAGTACATTTTTTGAAGCCTCTTTCTAGACTCTATTCATTCCTGTACCACTTGGATGTAATGAATTTTTTGTTGAAATAATGCCATCTGCAGACCACAGTGGACGGAAACGCCAAAAAGCTGGGCAAAATTAAAAAAAATGAAGATTTTTTTTTGAAATGGAAACGTTTTAAATCATTGTAGTGGTACCCCTAGCATTAGAAACGACAGTTAATACCGGTCCGAGTTCACTACCTGAGCGAGGAAATTACTTATTGTGCGACCGTGTAGCGCGTCACTTCGGCAGCTCGCAACGCTTCAAAAATCGATAAATTTTATCTGCAGCGTAAAAATTCTCAAAGTGCAGTTTTCTGTGTCATAAAACTGGATTCTGCATCAGAAAGTAAGTACAATTAAAATATCTCAGTATCAGATCAGTTTATTTATATGGTAATTAGTAAATAATTATCGAAGTGGAGTGCATTTTTGTACATGCAACGATTCATAAACTCCACAAAAAAAGCCATAAGATACGCGGTTGGTGATGGTTGGTCTTGAAACTTATTGGAATGTGTTCAATGAACATTTTTTCGAAAGTGTATAAAAATTAGCTGCATCTTTTTGCATCTTTGCGAGATATTGACCAAATTGTGCGCGAATGCACGGATGCATACACATTCGTGCACCATAAAGTGGGCTCCTTTTGAATGCGTTCTCATGAAATGAGAACGTCATGCGTTCTTAACTCATGCGTTCAAAGTCATTACACATTTTTATTCCATTCCCCAGATCCTAATTTTCCCGAAACAAATGAAACACATGAATTCGCTTCAATTCAATAATAATTTTTGAACTATGTATATATTTTTGACCGTAATTTTTTTTAAAATTCTATATGGGATTCTTCATCAGCAACCCAAAAAAACTGTATACAAAGTTTTGTAAAAATGCAGCGATAATTGGCGATTTTTGGTATGTTTTGGGGGGATTTCATGGCCGCCATTTTGTTTTTTCAAAATTCAACTTCGGCTTCTTGATCAGCGACACAAAAAACCCCTGTATGCACAATTTCAGTAAAATAGCTCAATGCCTTTATATTTTGGCCAACTTTTCGGCGTTTCCGTCCTGTGAGACGCATAGAAAAATCACCAATATCACAATTATGGGTTTTAAGAAGAACTTATATGAATACTAGACATCTAATTAATGTTATTGAATCATTTTTACTTCTTAAAAATGTACAGGGTGGCCAAAAATTATTTTTCAATTAAGAAGTTTTTAAATTGAATTTTCTCAATTTCTTCAAATGCAATTGCAACCATTTTCGTTTTATTGAGCAATAAGTACAAAGTTCAAGAATAAACTTAACAAATAGGGGTTTCTTCAAATAATTCATTAGAAAAATGATAATAACTGCGCCACATGTTGCCCACTTTGTTTAACACACGTTTCTATGCGCTTTTGAAATGAGGCCATTTAGTGGGACCATTTCTTCCAATCCGTTGAAGTGGGTAAATAGTATTTAACTGGTCCCTTACTGTAACAGTTTTTTGTATAAATTTTTTTTGCTGTTTTCATTATTCGACAAGCAATAAAACCTCAGTTTAGTATATATTCTCTTGTAGAAACGAACATTTATCGCACTTATCGGTCATGAATTATCATTTCTATTAAATTTAAGATATTTTGAGTTTTACAAAATGAATTTTAATAAAGTGGAACTTGTAGACATGACTTTTGTTTTGGGCGATTCAGATAGAAATTGTTCGCTTGTCAATAGAATGTATAAGCAAAGGTATCCTGAAAGAAGGATTTCTGATGTTAGCAGCTTCCAAAACCTTCTCGATAGATTTGTAGAAACTGAAAATGTCGATTATAAAAAAATGAAAGAATAAAACGTTTTGTGAACGAAGAAAATGTGTTTTCTGTGGTGCTGGCAACGGTTGAAAATCCCCATATTAGTCAAAGAGAAGTGAGCTCATTAGTAGGAATAAAGCGTCTATTAGTAGATTCTTAAAAATAAATAAGTTTCATGCATATCATATTCAAATGCACCAGGAACTATCTGGTGACGATTTTCAAAGACGTCTACAGTTTTGTAATTGGGCCAGAGATAAAATTCAAGATGTCACCTTCTTCAGTAATGTTTTATTCACTGATAAGGCAACTTTTCATAAAAATGGATTTGTTAATAGGCATAATTTCCTCTATTATGCTTCGGAAAATCCTCACCTTTTTAGGACAGTTGATAACCATCACAGATGGTCTACAAACGTTTAGGGAGGAATTATTGGAGAACATGTAATAGGGTCACATTTCTTTGATGGTACATTGACTGGAGCTATTTATCTTCATTTCCTGGAAAACTATCTGCCACAATTATTGGTGAATCTTCCTGAAAGGATTGGAAATAGGATGCGGTGTCAGCAAGATGGTGCTCCACCACATTATTTAAATACAGTTAGAGGCCACCTAAATATTACCTACATACTTCAATGGATTGGAAGAAATGGACCCACTAAATGGCCTGCTAGATTCCCAGATCGTATAAAAATGAATTTCTTATAGGGGATACGTGAAGGAGATTGTTTATAAAGACACACCAACAACAGTACAAAATATGAAGGAAAGGATAATAACTTCTTTTAGATCTATCACACCGGCAATTTTAGGAACAGTAGAAACCTCACTTCAAAGGTATATAGAGACTTGTATCAATCAAAATGGGCAACATGTGGAGCACTTGTTATGATTTTCTCTAATGAATTATTTGAGGAAACCTCTATTTTTTAAAACAAGATAGATTTATTGGGGTTCAAACTAAAACAAAGAAGGTTTAGTGCCATATTCCCCAAAAAGAAACAATTATGCAGCTACGGACACGTGTTTCGGAGTTATTGCCCCTCATCAGCGTAGCGTAGCTAAGGAATTGGATCTACGATGGGATAGATCAGGAACAAGAACTAACATAAGGCTGGAAAGTACAGTACACAGTACTCAATTAGTGTCTTCATGTTCCCATGTGCCACATTTGGGGCCTTGATGAGCACAGTCAACACACAGAGCTCTATGTGTACTGCTAATTTCCACCTGGCACATACAAATAAAACAAGATAGATTTATTGGGGTCAAACTAAAACAAACTAAAACACGTGTCCGTAGCTGCATAATTGTTTCTTTTTGGGGAATATGGCACTAAACCTTCTTTGTTCTATTTTTTAAGTTTATTCTTGAATTTTATACTTACTGCTCAATAAAACGAAAATGGTTGCAATTAGCCATAGGGAAGCACTTACAAAAAAATGTTCGTTTTACATTTCTATATCAGATTGTTGAAAAATATACAGGGCGTTACATTGGAGAAAACTGAGAAAATTTAATTTAAAAAGTTCTTAATTGAAAAATAATTTTGGCCACCCTGTAAATTTTTAAGAAGTAAAAATGAATCAAAAACATTAATTAGATGTCTCCAATTAGTATTCACATAAGTTTTTCCTAAAACCCATAATTGTGACTTTTGCAGATGACATTATTTCAACAAAAAAATTCATTACATCCAAGTGGTTGGGAGATAGTCAATAATAATGTGGGAATAAATAGAATCTAGAAAGAGGCTTCAAAAAATGTACCGATATACATAGCATTCCATTTAAAAGAAGGCACTTGATCCTGTAATGTCGTCTTCGCTCGACCTGTATATTCGCAAATAATTTCCGGTTATAGACTTTTTTATCTAGTTTCCTTGTATTTCATCTTTAATTTCCAGCTATCGTAGAACTCGAGATATCGAAGTCCGACGTACTATTGCCCCACCCTGTATAAACTTGTTTTCCCTAACTCTATAACATAATTAACTTCTGCAGATAGGTATCAATGTAGAGTAGATACAGTTCAGTACTGATCAGCATGATAGGGAAACATTCAGCGACATACTCAGATACCTTGATTCTAATGCTCCAATTCTATTAATTGAAATTCATAAATGTTTACGTTACATAGCTTCAGTCTTTATCATGCGCAGATATCACCACGTAATACAATTTCAGAACCAATTGGTGAAATCTATGGTAGCACCATAGTATAAAATTCCAAAAATGAAGTAGTAGAGAATCCCACAAGGCACAGTTATTGGTCTTGTTTTATTTCCTCTCTACACCAACGAATTTTTCAAATAACTTAATATGGGAAAAAGTGTCGCTGATGACCCTGTAATACATTTTAGGGTCAAGAAATGATCTAGGTATATTTCTCTTCTTGTAGTTAACTAAGATGAATTAAAATTAATTAAAACATTAAAACGAAAACCAAAGCAAATTTGCTTATAATATTTTTTATTTCTGCACAAAAACATGTAAAAATTCAAACTAGTTTCGACAGATTGCTAGTAGCGAATATAAAGACTGCAGATCTCGTGGTGGAGGCGGCCTTATACTAAGTTCAGAGATCCGTGTAAGATTTGAAAATATTGGGGATGTATTAACAACTCTATCAACCAACTACAGGTTTTTAGAGCACGATTTCTATCGAAAAAAAAACAAAAGTGCGGAAATAAAGCGCGCGCTTTTACGTGACGTCACGCAACCAACCTTAGTGACGTCAAAGGGATTACGACCTTGAACATGACACATCGGTGTATTGCAAAGTTGGTTCTCTGCTTTTTGACAGTTGACGTCGAAATTGACTTTGACAGTAGTTTCTTTTTAGTTTGGATTGTTGTGTGTGGAACATGTTTAAAAAGTGCTTTGTACCAACATGTACAAATAAAAACATGAATTGTCCAATCAAAATTTTCGTTTACGTTCCACCAGATGAAAATAGACGAAAAGCATGGTTTAAAATAGCCAAAGTTGAGAAAAGTAGTTGTATTTAGAAATTGCTGCTAAATTATTGAAGTTTTACAGTTAAAAGAAGATTCAGATTCACATAAGCAACTGCGTTGTCACCGTACAATGCTCTTGTTGACCTGGAAATTATTAGACATTAGTAAGTATAATTGAAATAGGAAAAAATGTTGTAACAACAATTGCATGTTAAAATAATGGTAGTTCCATTACATTTATAAATAAATTACACGAAAATAAGATTACTAATGATACCGTTTTGTTTTAATATTCCTGACTTCTGCTGATAAATAATCCAAATTTGACATGTAAAACTCGTCCACCATAATAAAGTCAACTTTCGGCAGATTTTCTGCATTTCCTTTAGAAAATCCTGGCTCCATTTTCTTCCAATAATGTGCAGAAACAAAGCAAAACACAATTCGTAAATGAACACACAGAACATAACCACAAAACTAACCGTAATCAATGTAAAATGTGTCAGTTGTGGTGTGATGTTAGTAGTATTAGGCGTTCTGGCAAATGCTACCAACATGATTCCGGTTTGTGTTACGTCACTCAACTTCAAGGTCAAATGGGTGTTCAAATTGCCATATTTATTTTTTTATTAAACAATGGGAGACTTATATTTCAAACAGAGTTGCGCAAGGTGAATATCTATCAGTTAGCTTTCAAATAAACATATTTGTTTTGAGATTTAAGAATTAGTGAAAAGGCCCATTGCGTTTGTTCTCGCGCTTTAGAAATGGAAAATAATATCCTTATGCAATTTATGCATAACCCAGTATCGAGCAAACGAAATAAATATAGATTTTCTATTTACTAAAGTTTGTGATATTGTTTTTTGTTTTATTTTTATCTTAAAACTGTTTTTGTTATTGCTCTTAATATATGCATTTTTTAAAATAAGATTTTGTTGATCCTAAAATATATTTTTTTTCTTGTTTTGTGTTTACAAATTATAGAGAAAATGTTATTTTCGTAAAAAATACCTTCTTTTTTTGTGATTTCAGTTAAAACAAATATTATTTTCCATTTTAAGATGATCCCTACTTGAAATTTTGTGGAAGGGGAGCACAAATATACGCCATATTGTCCTAGGTTGAGTCTGCAATATTATACAAATAACAACCACTACAATCAGTATATATTATAACATAACTGCCCAGTGGCGGCTGGTGGATTTAGTCTATACCATATCTCAACAGTGGAACATTTAATCGAAACAACATTTTAAGGAACGGCTATTGGTACTGAATGAAGAAGTTTTGCAGAAAAAAAATGAGACAAAAGTTAAAAAATGCGCTGCCGACCCAGATTACTTCTAGACCATCAGTAAAATATTTGCAAACTATTTTTTTTCGTAATCAGAAGGAAATTTATCACCCCGTTTTTTTTGTTTTTGAAGATTTTAATTGTAAAGGTATGACATTTCGAAATTTAAGTTCTTCATTGTGTAAATTTTAAAATTATAAAAAATAAAAATTTTCAAAAACCAAAAATAACGGGGTGATAAATGTTCCTTCTAATTACAAAAAAAAAATAGTTTGCAAATATTTTATTAATGGTCTAGAAGTAATTTGATTCGGCAGCGCATTTTTGTAACTTTTTTTCATTTTTTTTATTTTTTTTCTGCAAAACTTCATTCAGTACTGGTAGTCCTGCCTTAAAATATTGCTTGAGTTCCATGCTCCAATACTGAGATATGGCATAACCTAAATTCAACAGCCGCCATTGAACTGTGCTTAAAATTTGATTAAAAAAAGATTTGTATAGGTATATTTGTGCAAAAAATATTTATTAATTTGTGGTATATGCCATCTACGCCAAGCAATTTTCTCCTTTCCACATTTTACCTCTTGTTTGTTCAAAACTGATACGTAGACGTACTGTATGTACGTATATTAGCGAGGTATTTTAACTACAGGTTAAATTAAAAGTATGAGTCTGCCATTTGTGTCTGCTTACATTAAACAAGCTTATCCACTTCACTTGATTGATATAGCCTTGGTGGCCATCAACTACTAGAAGGCCAGCGACTCTGAGCTGTAATTTAAGTTAGTATTTCTAACATAAACATTTGCTTTTAATGGAAGAACGTTATACGTTCATGGTATAGGATTTTAATACATTTTTATTGGCAGTGCTAAATATAGAGCTAATTAATTAGCTGGTTAGAGATCATTTAATTACTTAATTTGACAAAAATTATATGAGGCGAAAATATTCAGTCCTTCAGAGTCTGTTAAATATAAAATATACAATTTTCAAAAAAGTTTTATTCCCTTTAAAGTTAAGAATTAAGAAGCAAATTAGTGATATTTCAAATAAAGGGATGTAAATGAATGTTACTTCGTATTTCTTGCATTTATTTTTCATTGGGCATATAAAAATAACGAAAAAAAAAAACACAAAATTGCAATCACAGTAATTTCCGTTTATATCCCCCTCTTGAACTGTTTTTGAAAATTGTGTATTTTACACAATTAATCAATCGGAATGAGAAAGAATTTTCACTTTACATCTTTGAGGGAGCCATCATACTGGCTAATTTATAAACACAGTGGCCTCCTAGCTAGGTCAAAACGTTGGAGATTCCCGACGGAGTTCCTTCATAGCATGGTCATTATTAGCCAAAACAATAGCCGTTCGTTCATCTATGTTTCGTTTAGTTTATGTTGAACGTAACTTTTTTATTGTATTGGTGGGGACAATGCAGATATCCTGACTTGTTAGCGTGCGGCAAAATTTCAGAGAATACAAATTTGATTAATAAAAAAACTGGGTTTAAAACAATAATATGCAGCTCAGGTATTGATATTCTGATGAAGCTATATAGAAGAATATTTTGTTGTGTAGTTTTGTCACATAATTGTATAAAAATAAATTGCATCGTCTCTGTAGTTATTTTTTAAAAATGGATTAAAATGTCTCTTGAAAGTATTAGAAGTTTCTTTTCAATGCCAGACGATTAATTTTTCCCAAATTATATCAAAGCAGAAGATAATTTTCTCATTCTGCACAGACAAGTAAATTAGTTTACTTTTGTGTTTCTCTTAGTTTATTTATTATGTATTAGAGACTAGGTTTCTTAAACAATTATTTGTACACTTAAATGATAATGTAAAACTTTAGTTTTTAGTCCTACTTTGTTTTGTACAAGCCCACTTTATATGTTAAATAAACTTATTATTATTATTATTATTATTATTATTATTCTAAGGGTATAACTTCCACGCCGCATGAAAAACAATGTTGGAAGTTTGAATTATCTGAGAATTGAAACGTCTTAGCCGTAATGAACACGTCAGAGAAGCAATCAACGCATCTCACCGTTACTAGGTGAAGAGTAGACCTGTCTGTGGGATATCCAGTCCCTCCTTACACAAAGCGATTGATGTACTCCCGTGGAACCCATGTCCAGTGTCATCCCACGTGATAGATGTGTATCTCCAACTCTTTGTGTAGTAATTGTAGTTTAAATTGTTGATTTGGTTAATCATGTTCCCTCTCTATGCACTGTCAAAAAGGCTTATGAATGGTTCATTATTATTTTACGAACATTTAAATTGTAAACGCCTGCTGGTGGATAAAAAATTGTTTAACTAAAATGTTTAAGTGACGGCCAACTTTAGTTTTAAATTAAATTGGAAATATATGACTCTCACTGAGATGATTGAATTCAAGGCAGAACATGGTTTGGTGGTTTGGTGAATTCTTAAACTTTGCTGTTCACAGAACATATCGAGGGGCTTTATATCAGAAGGGCGTAAATGCCAATATAAGCGCTATGATTATATGCTCTTCTGATATGATGCCCTCGATATTCATCGAAAGAAACTTAAAATAATTAATGTCTTTTTATAATAATAATCGTCTTAGACTGGGATTAATCAAATTAGCATTTCTAGAAAAATGTACCAGATTTCCTCAGGAAAATAGCAACTGATAGTTTATCAACAGTAACAATATATTGAATAGAATTTCACTATTAATTCGAAAACAAGTACATTATATGCAATAATTATACCTAAATTCCTACATAATATCAGATAAAAATTCCATATTTTGAACCACTGGATTTCTTTCTTAGAATTCTTGCGACTTCAACCGGCCCAGGATTGCCAAGTCTCTGGCACTCAGCCTCCGGTAGTCAAAAGCATATCTCATGCAGAACCCGCAAGAGAAAAAAAATGTTTGTTTTTTTTTTATCTCTAGGGACTTTGGATGACATCCCAGAGATGGATTTGAAACATAATATTATATTCCGAAAAATACGCGATGAATAAAAAAAAACATAAAAACATAAAAGACATAAATTAGACAACCGCCGAAGCTGCACGGACAGAAATTACACAGTTAAAAACAAACGCGGACACACACAACCAATCCCTTCGACTTTGTCAGAATCGAAACCGGGATTTGAACCCGGGAGTCGATAGGCAGCAAACCAGAGACGTTGGAGACAACGCTCTGGCCCACTGCGTTACCTACCTCGGTAAATATGTAATGCAAAAAAGATCAAACTTTCTGCATTTAAAATCGGCTGATGAGCGGTCATCGACCAACAATAATTATATTTATATAAGTAGTTAAGGGCGCATATCGTGTTGGTATATAAGCAATGCACAGCTAATCGCCGTATTTACTACCTGCCATATTGATCTTGTGTTTCGTCGGAGGGGATTATTTTGTTTACATCATTGCCCTGTGCATTTTCAGTTTCTTTTAGGTCGAGAACTTTTAAGCTAGAGATCTGTTGTGTGTACGGCGAGTATAAAGACATTTTTTATTTATTCGCTATTTTCTATTTTGTATAGTGCGTTAGTGGAGATAAAAATGGCGAGACACTCTGATTCTTGAGAAACAGTGTTTACTCCACGAGGAAGACGTTTTTCAGCAGAAAACAGAACCTGTATTACTCATGCAAAAAAGATAGACAGTTTTATACCTATAGGTAATAGTTATTTTATTTGTTTATAGTTCGCCGCTATAATGTTACTATTATAATTCATATTTAAGCTGTTTCCTTATTTTTCCTTTATTTAGAGTTGTCACTAAATATACTATTTTTTTCCTGATAAAGGTTCATCATGTACGCAATTTTCATAGTTTAGTTTAACTAAATCTTTGATTAATCTGTCCTAAAATAAGAGAATATCTTTTACTATGTTATTCTCACCTAGTTGCTAATCATAGCTATGAATACCAAATTAACCATTGTGTTTCAATTTTCTCCAAAAATAATTCACATCTGTTTGTCTACCCACTATTTGCTTGGTTATATCAATTTACAAGGGTTTCCCTTATATTAACTTATCCATAAAGTGTAAATTTTGTAAGTCTTACGGTAGAGTACCTCGCACCGCCAGGCCCGACTGCGGTTTCGCCAGTTCCACAGAAAATTAGCTTACTTGTTACCTCGTCGCACCACTTACTAAATTAATCTATTAAATTAACATAGCAAGGAACGCAACTGTTCACGTCACCTACATTTGGAGAAACACATAGTTTCTTTCAGTGGTAAACACGAAAAACTTTAATACGTTGCGCACAAAGTAAGGGAAAGTGTTTAAAATAATAAACAATTGTCACCTACAGTTGATTATGCAGTGTACATAATAAAAAAATAAACAATTGTCACCTACAGTTGATTATGTAGTGTACATAACTTGTTATTCATTATAAATTACCCATCCCTTATTATTGTTATTATTGCCTATAGAAAAAAAGTTTTAAATAAAAGTTATGTGGTTATGACTGAATTTTTTAAAATGCTATCAAAAGTACACTAGCGTGCAGATTTCAGGGGATAAAAAAAATAATATTTGTTTTTTAAATAGGATACCTGTAAATTATTAAATTTTTAGAATGATCCTTTGTTCCTGATTTCAAAAATATACCATATGTTACCCCTACCATATACCGTTTTTGAGTTATTAAACGTCGAATATCTTAATTAAACTAGTTACTGTAAATATGGAAAAATTAACATTATTAAAGTGAGCTATGAAAATGACAACTTACGTTTGATAAGTGACATTTCATTAATGAAATAATCAAAATGGTTTACAGTGAGGAAGAAAAAAACCAAATATTTATACAAAATAGATAACAAAGCTTTATTTAGGAAATTTAAATATAAATAAATGATAACTCATAAAAGATGTTCGCTGTGTCCACCATTATTGTCAATGCATAATTGATAACGTCTTCTTATATTTATATAATTGCACCGGAAATGGCTTCATTAGTTACATTGAGATTGTTTATTTCAAGTCGAATCCAGTCTTTAATGACTTGAATGTTATTATTATTATTATTGACAATGTCTTTTAGAAATCCCCAAAAAAAAGAATCCATAGAGGTCAAATCCGGACTGTTAAGTGGCCATTTAATATGTCCATACAAAATACATTAAATCTATGGCAAGAAGAATGGAACGGTTTTGACTCCAAATTAAAGGAAATCAAACCGGAAGTGGATAAATGGATATGCATGGAGTCATTTAGTAGAAGGGAGCAAACTGCAATAACAAGACTAAGGATTGGCCATACAAATTTAACATCGAGCTATTTGTTAGCAGGCCGTCAACCACCACGATGCGAAGATTGCAACGTGCCAGTATCGGTGAAACACATTTTGTTAGAATGTCCGAGATATGAGCAACAAAGAAGACGAATAGCAATTCCGGATTAACTCAATCTATGCTTGGGAGAATCTCGTTTAAATCTAAGAAAGACACTAGAATTCTTAGGAGCTACCAATCTACTGTCTAAAATCTAACATGTGTGTTATATATTCATAAATAGGATATGAAGTTTGTTTTCATGTTACAAGATTATTGTTGTTATTGTTAGTGAAATTCTTCTTTGTTACGACTTAAGAAAAGACAGTTAAAAAGAGAGAAATTAGTACATAGAACAGATGCGACTAATGACCTGAGTAGCCGATGTCGCTATATATATATATATAAAAAAAATAACGGAAATGTCATAAACATTCATTTTTTCTTCAGAAACGTCATGCATAACTGACCAGCTTTAAGCATATATCGTACTGGATCAGTCAGTAGCATGAACATCTGTGGAATAGTTTCGTTGTCTGTGACAATACCCACTGCTTTCATCGATGTTACAATTAGATTTCGTAGGTTTCGCATTCAGGCCTCAACTGTATTACTATCAAGAGTAACAAGTAAAAATGTAGGCGACCCCGACAATTTACCAGGATCTGGATAGAATTCATCTAATTTGCCACGTCATGCGACCGTCATTTCGTTTACCGCTATCCTTATTTTAATGTGCCCAATTTTTTTAGTATCACTTTCCAAATGTCGGTTAATTTTCGACATGCCGTCGTCCATTATCTACTTGATGCAATGCAATCTGTTCGTATGTTTCACGTGTACTTAATGCGCAACACTGGTCAACAAAGGTTTTTTGTTACACTCTAATACATATAACGTATACAGTATGGGGACCGTAAGCAAGGTAAATGGGAAAAAACCAAATGTGTAGAACAAGGACAGATTGCTGTCATATTATAGTGTACATCATTTGTATCTTTATTTTTGGCGGCTGGTCGCTGGCCGGTCTCCCCACTTCACACAATACGCTCATGAAAAATCAAACAAACGGTGGGTATGAATATCGCCAGCTTCTGATTATGGATTCTTGTTACCACTAATTCGAATTTTGTTATTTACTATCAGTTTCTCTGTCCTTTTCTAACATATGTATTATAAGAGAGCAATCTGTCCTTGTTCTACACATTTGGTTTTTTCCCATTTACCTTGCTTACGGTCCCCATACTATATACTTTTCTACGCTTATTCTAAAAATATTTTTAAAATTTTCCCACCACGTCAGATATTTGAGAAATTTTCAATAACAGTTTTCTCCTAAAATATTATTTTTTTTATCGTATTTGGCGATATCTTCTAATTTACCGCACATTAATGTTAAATATTAAAAGAAATCTTGTACTACCTGGCTCGTGTGAACAGGTCTGAACAAATGTCGACATATTTCCTACGCCTCAACCTTCAAGCTATACCTCTCTTTGCTTTTAAAACAATTGTTTAAAAAATTCATAGATATGCAATTATGCGGGTATACCAGGTGTCTAGCGTCAAGTGTGGTCAGTTAGAGAAAGAATACGAGTGATGACTGCGCACTAGGATGAAATGAGATGGAATAAGACACACCCAGCGAACATAGGAACAGGTTCGGTCTATGCCCCACCAGCCAGCTACAGTACACACACTGGTACGTCCACCTCGCTTGTTCAATCGGTCTTTGTTAACAGTTGGCCACATTAGCCATTTTACACACGGTATAAGAAGGTACAGAGGGAGTATTTAAATTAAATTTGTGATAATCTGTTTCGTTTTATATTGACAATGTCTCGTAAGAGCATAAATGATCCGAACAGTTTTTGTTACGTTTACTGAGAATTAACTATTTAGCAGCATAAGCGAAATATTACATCTGAGATAAAAAAGCGTACTACTATTACTTTGGCATTAAAATTAGAAATCAAGAAAAATCTTGGACTCCTAAAACTCGCTGTGCAAGTTGTGCTGTTATTCGAGGAAGCTGATTGAACGGTAAGAGCACTGCTAACTCGTTTGCAGTTCCTATGATTTGGCGCGAGCAAACGGACCATACGATGCACTGCTACATTTGCTGCATCAAAATCTTCAGGTTTTCTGGCAAAAATAAGAAGAAATTTGAAGTCCTAGTTTATCTTTTGCTGCTCATCCATTACCTCATGGAGGCTTTTCCGGTTTTGACAGAAGAACTGGTTAGACTTAGTTATTATGCGTAATATCTTTTAGTTCTATTTTTTCCAAAACCTGACGTGTTAGAAGGAATTTCATTTTAACATTGTAATTAGAACTAAAAAACAAAAATAAATTGTATGTAGATGCCAAAGAAAAAATAAAAATTTATAAATTTGTTGTCCTGTGTAATTCGTGTTCAGTCTCTGCGACGCCGCTTACTTACTCGGAATTTGGCCCAGTCTAATGATGAGTTAATCATATGTAATTTCTAACTAATAATAAAAACCTCCTTTAAAATATGCATACATTGTTTGCTTAAGTAAATTATACCTTTCTACTGTATCTGACTAATTAGCTCTAACATTATAAAGTAGTAAATATAAAAAGAAAATTGCAGTTAATGACCATTAAATATTTTTTAACGCTGTCCTTTCCATTATACTTTTAATTAACTTAATGTAACAGAGCTGGAAGCACGTGTTTGCGAAATTTAAACAATGAGAGACACCATCCGCAAATTAACTCAACAGGGGAGAATTATCAGACAGTAGACAAGGTGGATAATACCTTCGTAATCTAGACTGATTGTCTACCGAAAGTTTGTTCTACTGATAATTCTACTTCCTTACTTCCTGTTAATGATTTTCTCCTATGTTTAGCGTAATTACAAAAAGTCGCTTAATTCGAGGAAATTAATTTTATTTTTTGTTTTCAGGTAAGGTACGTCATTTTATTTTGTACTGCCGGGGACCTCTTAAAACGTAAGTTATTTTAAACATGTATGGAATTTTTTTTTTTCAAAAATACGCACATACGAGTGTATAACGTCAGAATTTTTTAAAGTAAGCCTAAACTGATTTGTTTCTTTAGGTTGTTTGTTTAGTGCGTTTATTACCAATATTATCAACATTTTAAATGGACCTTTAACTTAAAGGGAGTTTTAGTTGCAAGAAAATGTATTACCAGTAATTCCTGCAAAACTTAAATCAAGATATAAATACGATAGCCATTAAATCTAATTTTTATTTAACCTGTAGAATTATTATCTGATATTTATATTTTGTT
>JANEYF010004687.1:0-74869 GCA_029963845.1 Rhamnusium bicolor | reverse complement strand
CTTTCTTTTAGCTATGTAAATCATTCGTTCTTTGATTGATATTAATAATCTTACAAATGTCACTTTGACGTTAATCAGTGGCGTCATTATTAACAATGGTTCGACATCTAACAGATATTCAAAAATTTCGAATTGTTTCTAAAATTGAAGATGGTTGGTCCATATGAAGACTTGCTGCTGAATACAATGTGGTAAAACCACGATAATGAGTGTTAAAAAACAATGGGAAACCAACCAAACGGTATCCCGTAAAGTTGGTTCCGGTAGGCCCAGAAAGAGCAATTATCAAGAAGATGAAAATCTTATAAATTACCTAATAGAAAACCCTTTTCAGACTGCAGTAAATGCAATTTTAGAGACATATTTTCCCTTCTTCGGTATCTACAGCTTGCAGAAGAATAAAACTACAAAGCGACTTGAAGAGTTGTTCAGCGGCTAAAAAATACAAACTTTCAGAAGAAAAGAAGCAGGGTAGGATTATTTTTGCACTCAACTATATAATCAATGATGAAAACTTCTCGGGGACAAGTTGTCTTTTCTGATGAAAAGGTTTTTAAATCCTGTAACGATGGACATGTTAGCGTAACGATCCACAAATATCAGGAAGGTTTTCAGTCAATGTCTGGGCTTGGATGAGCCTAAATGGGTTAGGTGTGTTGGAACAGTGGTGGTCATCTCAATTCCATTAAATATATTGAAATATTAGCCAATATTATGTTGCCGTCAGTAATAGAGGTGTTTTCGGAAAATAATTTTATTTTCCAACAAGACAACTGCTCCATACATACGGCCCATCGTGTCAGGCAATGGATTCTTAATAAAAACATAGAGTTGTTACCGTGGCCATCTAAAAGTCCGGATTTAAATCTAATTGAAAATGTATTGGGACTAATGGTGAAACATATAAGAAAATTAAATAACCATCCAAATAATGCCCAAGAATTGGAAGGGATAATTGAAGACGCTTGGGAGAACTTGTCGCAAGAAGTTGACCTTCAGGCAGTTTTAGACGCTAATGGAGCAATGACAAAATATTAGTTAATTCTGTATTATGTAACTGAAGTTCATTTATTTTATTTTTTTATTGTATTTTTATGTTCAGTTTGCATTATTTACATTTTTAATCCCAAGTGGTATTTTTGTGTTTTAAAAATAGAATTATCATTATTCAGTTAGTATTTTACTTACAACCATTAGTAGAATTATCCGTAACAAATATTATTTTTTTAAACAATAATATGGCAGGCTTGAAAATGTTTTTGAAAAAGTTATTTTCTAATTATTTTTAAAATTCCATTTGAATAAAATAAAAGAGAAAGGTTTAATAAGTTTAAAAACACAAGAAAACCGATCTCCTCCAAAAAACCCAGGTCCAGAAATCACCTCTTCTCCACCCCCTCTCGACATGCCTGGCCAGCCCTATTTACAGTAATATTCACACAACTAAACTATTAAGATTTTCGATTACAAGATTTGTATCAGTTTTTTTTTAAATCAAGTGTGCAAGCACTTTGTTTGCTCAAGAAACCTCAGAACCGCCTGACCGTCACTACGTCCTTTCTGACGAAACTTATGAGCCTTTGGTATACAACCGTGTGCGCTAACATCAGCGTCTTAAATCTCTCTCCATTTGTTACTTTAAATTTCAGTATATCTCTTGAACAATTATACCTATTTATAGAGATATTGCAAACTAAATACTGAAAGAAAATTGGGTACAATTATTTTAATTGATTTCCTTGCTCCTGAAGAGAACATTCCCTCTTTATTTAGATACGTATTGAAATAAATGTCATCTTGGGGAGCAGACAATTTAATCTGTTATATTGTACTGTCGTGACCGCAATTTAGCTTTTTGTTTTTGTGGGCTGACTTTATGTGTGCACATGGCTTTATATGTCAAACTGTCAATTAGGGTGACTTAGCAAGGATAAACGGTAAATAAACTAGTATAATACAGTGGATACTATACCTTAGATTTACGCCTAAATATATTAGCCATTTTATAAAACTTATTTGTAATCTTTGTTACCATAAATAGTGAATGTATAAAATGGTCAATAATCTACTTCATACAAAAAGATACACTATTTTAACAAATACTGTCAAAAGCCAGTGTTCAATTCTAAATATTATTAATTGTCAAAAGCTACAATTCATTATTTATTTCAATTATTCAATTTTATTATTTATTTTATTCATTATTAGTTCATTTAAAATAAAAATAACATTTTAAACATTTGGTATAGTTTATTAAAATAGCAGTCTACATTTATTATTTAAAATAATGAATTTTCTATAAATAACCCAAACAATATAGTCAACGCATTTGCTGATTTTTTAGAACAATCGTGTTTTCATACACATCTACAACAAGCCAACGCCAAGAACTATGAAAGCTCCCGAGTTAATAGCAACCTAATAATAAATTCTTTTTCTGAAACGCAAGTCTTACAGGCTATAAGACATATTAAACCTAAATTCACTGGTGGACCTGATGGAATCCCTGCCTATGTATTAAGATATTGTTTTTACGCATTTGCCGTCCCACTTTGTTTGATCTGTCATTGAAAAATATAATACCTTTCCAAAAATGTGGAAGAACTCTAAAGTTTGTCCTGTTCATAAAAAAGGAAATAAACTTGAAATTACAAATTTTCGACCATTAACAGTTGAAGAGTGGAAGTACCAAACGCACTAAGTGCCAAAATCTAAATTTTCCGGGTATTTGCTTAAAAGGTTGTAATTGCTGTCGCCAATATCTCCATAGAAGTTCTAAGTGCCATATAATTTTTAAGCTTATGTAAAATAAAATAAGATGGCGCTAGGTATTATAGTGCAGCAGGTTTTTTTAGAAAGGTTATAAGTGCCAATTATTTTCTTTAATCACGTTCAAAGTAAAAGTACGTTTCTTAGTTTGTGTGTGTTTATTGGGCTAAATTTACAGTGTAAACATGGAAACTGATCAAGAAAAGAATAGAGGAAGGTTTATAGAACAACAAAGAAAGAAAAGGCATGCTGGAAAGGCATATCTTAATAGACATAAGACTAAAATTGGTCCGAAAAATCCACCGAATCAACAGGTAAGAAATTTTAGGTTATCGCGGGAGTGTGTATAGTAATTAGGGAGCTTATACAAACATTTTCTTAGTAACGCAAGTGGGATACATTGATTCTTACCAATGAAAATAAAATTATTGTTTGTTGAATTGCACTTAACTGTGTGTGTTTCTTTTTCAGGTGTAGTGCAAGTTCTGTTATGACTACAAAAAAATAACGTATAAAAGAAAGCCTCAACTTTTTGAAAAATTTGCTGAAAACTATAAAACCCAAGGAACATACCTGATGGGACTAATAAATTTAGTAAAAATAAAAAGACGTCGGCATGGGAATTATGAAACTGCCTTGGATAGTAAAAGACAAACTTCTATATCGTATACGGTTCCAAATCAAGATGGAAATTTCGTGCAAGTATGCAGAAAGACATTTATGAATATTTTTGATGTAACTCAAAAACGGTTGGTTGGTCTAATACGTAAGAAGAAAATGGAAGATACTGCATTTATGGATAGGCGTTCTAACAATAAGTCAAGCAAATTTACGGATAAGGACCGTCAGTTGATCCATCGACATATAAACTCCATCCCTAGAGACGTCTCGCACTACTCACGTGCCAAATCAGAGAAGCAGTTTTTTGAGTTCTGACTTAAATATCCACCGACTTTATAAATCATTTTTTAGAAGAAAAAAGAGTCTTCTGTAAGCTACAAGTTTTATCGGGGGTATTCGAATAAGATTTCCCAAATCTAAGCTTCCATCGTCCTAGAGTTGATACGTGTCATACATGTGATAGGCTAAACTGTGAGGCAAAGCAGAATAATAGTGTCGGTATCAACGCAAAAAGTCAACTGGATCTTCACCATCGAAAAGTGGAGAAATCTGGTGGTAATCTTTGTCTTGGTATTCCTTGTTCTCCATCAAGTTTTAGACACAATAGAGTATAATTTCCTTATTACTGGCCACAGCTTTGTGTGTTGCGATAGAGACTTCGCCCTCATCGAGAAAAGGAAACACGTTATGAAGGCAATAATACCAAATGATTTACACAAAGTGATAACTTCCGCAAAATACGATCCTCCCTTTGAAGTTGTTGACATGTCAGTTAATGGATTTTGGGATATAAAAGAAGCTGCTGATACGTTTCTCAACACCAAAAACTTGAATATCAGTAAAGCGGTTAGAATAAAAGTTGATTGTAAAAATCCAACGGTCCTTCTAATAAAGGAATCCTTCTCCGATGTCGAGGCATGGAAACAAGTCAATATACTGAAAAAAAGGAAAAATCATTGGAGACCTAAAATCTGCAAAAATAGCACTTTTACTCCCTGAAAATAAGGTATATGTGAATAAAAAAAATCATTATCGTCCATGATTCCTTATCTGGAATATCCTGAACATAAAACATTTTACAGGGAACTTCTTAACATAAATGAGGCAAGCTTGGGGCCAAGTATCAATTAAACTCACCTCTAATTGGTACTTATGTCTTTTAAATTAAGTGACACTTAGGACTAAGCTTTTGTTATTACTTATTACCTTTGTAAGATACATATCTTGGCACTTATGCCTTTTCAGTTTTAGTTAAGCAATCTTATATGGGGATGAGGTATGGACATCCGTTTAATTTCCGATATTCGATCAGTGAAGTTAAGCAGCACTGATTGAGTCCGGCAATTGGATGGATGAACGATAGCTCGTCTAACAGTCGGTAGGCTGTCAACAGACAATCCCGGGAAGGCCGCTAGCCTCATGCAGGCGGAGAGGCGAGCCCGGGTGGAGGGTCGAAGAGACCTACCCAGGAGGTTTGCCACTCTGCTAGCGGTGCAGGCGGGCAGGCCCAGGTGGTGGGTTAGTTGACAGTCGAGGACCGTGGTTCGGAGTCCACGCTAAACTGTAGGTCCCTAGGTAAAAAGGACCCATTGTGGCCTACTTGCCTAGTAAAATAAGTAGCTACTACTACTACTACTACTACTAAGCAATCTTATAAACATTTTAATGTTGTAATAACAATTTTCGATTTATATTCTAGGAGTTATTACTCCCACTTGTTAGAAAATGTAAAATCGTTTGAAGTAAAAGGTAAAAAAAATACACTTAACAAAATTGTTTTCTTAATTATCTCATATTTATGAATTTGGCACTTAGTGCGTTTGGTACTTCCACTCTTCAGTTATATGCAACTTTTCCAAAGTGTTAGAACAAACCTACTAAAAACATTACCATAGTTTCACGTTTGCTCTAAGTACTTAGAGGTTAAGGGTACCATTGATATCTTCATTTGTAAAATGAAGGAAATCAAAAAAACTGCAAATAGTAATTTACCTAATATATCTGGCTTAATTAGTGTATTAGTTGATAATCTGAAATAATCTGTTATTAAATCTTTTTTTTTTTCCTCTTTCTTTTCTTTACTATTAGCTTCCACTACCTACGTATAACATGGGAAAATAAATAATTATCTAATAGGTCCTTAGTGTCTTCTTCTTAAACATATAAAAATGGGCATTGTCTTATGAAACTATTGCTCATCTATAAAATGGCAAGGAAGATATATGCTTTTAACAAATTATCATCGATCCTTAAAATGCCAGGGTTATTAAGAGTGAATATTTGCTTCTTACATTAAATAAATCGTGGTGTTGAAAACTAAACTGTTTAAAATAATTTCATCTAATTAAAGATGAAGTAAAGAAAATTTTCCTACCGAAGAATTGCTTCATGTCTACGTTGATTGCTGTACGAAATGCGAATTTAAAATAGCCTCCATTTCGCGTCTAAACGAATAAAATTATGCATAGTGAACATAAAATGGCAATAAAAACAACGCAGAATCTCTCAAATATGCAAAATACGTTCATTCTCTTATGTTTGATTTAATAATCTTATTGCATATAAAATGATTTGTTAGGAAGTATGATATGCATACAAAGATTCTGAAGTTTATCTGCTTTCATGAGAGCTTTAAAATAACTGTAGTCTTGATTAAATTTCGCTTGGCATGTGCCTTTCTATGTCTTGAACGACTTCGTCGAAATGAGATCTGTCGGCTTCCGAATGTCATTATTAAAATTTTAATCAGCAGAGAATTTAGGCCGTATCACTAATTTTAAAAGATAATTGATTATCCAGCCTACCAATGTACTGATTTGTATCTATAAATAAGTATTTGCTAATCTTATGATTACAAAATCTTTTTGTATACTTGCTGATCATAATAAGGTAGGAAAAATACAGTTTAACGTAAAAAAATGCAAGTAAATTTTATATCTGTAAAATAAACCAAATGGTTTGTTTTTTAATCGTGAATTTTTTGATTCGGTGTGCAATTCTGTCGGCATGTAAACAAAAAGTCAGTGGTTTGCTTTGTGTCGTTGTGACCATTCTCTTAACTTAGCAGCACTGTGCAGATGAAAACCATAAGTCCGAAACACATAGTCCACGGTTTGCATCCTTTGTGCGGACCTCACCCAAGATTCTTTCTGCTTCTTAATTAAAAAGTAGGCTTTTCGCCTTTTACACTTTGCAAAATATTTAAAATTTTCGATATGAATTCATGGGGCTAGCTGAAGGAAATTTGTCGAGTTGATTGTCAGTAAAGTTGAAAAGTATTTAAGATGGTTACTGGTTTTTTTCTTATTTTTCGCTAAAGTCTTGTAAAGTTAAGGAATAATTTTTGTTATAATAAAAGTTTAAGATATTTTTTGTCCAAATAGTTTCGGTTCCAGTAAAAAAAAAAATAATTCTCGGCATGATAGACTAACTATTACACTGTATTTGTAAATAAAATCATGATGCTAGTTCTAATAATTAAGCCAGATTGAGGAAATTTGTGGATAAAGTTTACCTAAAAATACACGAAAATCTAAATAACTCCTGAACTAACAAATTTCGCATAATACAAATGGGGGTCAAGCAGATGCTTATTGAGGTACCCTATCACTCTGCACCGGTTGGTCCGTCCTCAGTGAAACCCTGTATATCAATATTTAACTTATACGGCTGTGGCAGCATGGCCATTCGTACAACACCGATATATGATAATAATTGTGTAAGGAATATTATATACTCGTATATTCACATAAAAATCATTTGGGTGCTACATGTGAGTTAAAGCATGCGATCTTACCCCACCATTCTACAAAGTTTAATCTCATCTTGTATGCGCGGCATAAATTGTCGTTACACCCTGTATAAATAAAACGGGGACTTTTTACGTCGTCCTGATGGCACACATCCTGTAGCCCCCAACCACCCCAACTTTGAAATTTTAAATGGCACCCTACAATGAGTAATACATCAATGAAAAGCCTACTGAAAGTGACGTATTATGTGATGTAATAAAATTATGTAGAGTACTCAGTCTTCTAAATATTTAAAAAAGTAATATATCTATTGATGTAAACTACAATTATTTATATGTTATCTTTTTAAGTGTTCAGATTGAGAACCGCAAGTTTTTAAACTGTACAGGCAGTATGTGGTGGCAGAGGTACAATTAAATGGCCAATACTTTTCCTGATCTTGCCCGCATTAATTTTTTTTTTGACATTTAATATGTATATTAATAAGTTATAATAAAAATTAAAATACACAATGTATTCCAACAGAGAGAGAGAGAGAGAGAGAGAGAGAGTAAAATTTATTTACAAATACTAAGGAAAATTAGAAAATAATACCTGAATAAGGTGCAAAATCGTAAATCTTGCTCTCACTCCAGTATGTTTTACGTAACTTTACTTAGAATATGTACAAGAGAGCATAATTCATGAATGACGAAGAATATTTCCACAAATTGAACGTTTACACAATGAGTCAGAAAACCATGTTATTGTTTGGAAATTTATGGTTTTTAGTTGAACACAATAAAATAATTTAAAATATAAATATACATATAATTGGAGTTTATATTAACAAAAAAGAAAAATAAAATATTTCAGAAGGCGATGGTGCATATTATATTAATGTATAAATAACAGAAATATCTTTTCTGAATACTAATTACACATTTTCTTTGCAGGTGAGTGTTTTGCTAATTCTACTCCGAAACTTAAATCAGCGATTCATTTGTTCATATAACTGAGTAAGTAAAATTAACCCTAAAATATTTTTTTTATATCTTTTTTTTTTATTTTCGTTGTACCTATATGCATTTTTCCATACTGCTGTTCAACTTTTAAAAATGTTTCCAAAAAAAAAAAAAAAAAAAAAACGAGTGAAGTATTTCTTACAATGATACGCTAATCATTCATCCGGTGATGTGTTGGAAGGTTAAATTAAAATTCGTTTGGTAGGTTACATATATAATATTTTATAAGGTTTAGCAGAATGAAAAAACATTTAAATTAATATCAATTCACATCCACTTCGAAGAATGGAGAAAAAAGTCACGAGCAATTTGGACAAATAATTTATTATTAACAATAAATTTTAATTACAGGCTAATATTTCTGTGGACAGCTTCCACCATCTTCAGGGCTGCAAGAACCAAATTATGTTTTAAAATCAATGCAAGCCATTATCCATATTATTTTACAAAGGAGGAACTTTGCATTATAACACATAAAAGATAAAATTCCATAAAAATTTTAAAAAACTTTAAAAAAATCTAAATGATAAAAAGTTAAAAAGAATAAAAAAATTAAAAATTAATTAAAAAGGAGCTTACTCAAATTAGTATATTGTTGTAGTGCCAATTTTAAATATAATCGAGTTTTCCATTGAAATAAGATAGTCAATATAAAACATAAAATACCGGCTAGTTGTTGATAATTTTATTAAACAATAAATTAAGTTTACGGATAAATTTAGCGAAATATTTACTGAAAATTATTAAACCGCTTTCTGGCAATACCGAATCGTATATCAAAAATAGTCAGCATTTTCTGGAGAAACTTTAAGCAATAATATTCATGATAGATATCTAATAGTGTTTTGATATTGTTAGTCTTTTTACTAATGTCCCAGTAGATAAAACTTTGACAATACTTACAAACAAATTGCTAAATGATAAGAATTTGGTGGAAGGAACTAAACAGTGTAATGGAATTATTGACTGAATGTATTAAGAAAACTTATTTTCAATTAGATAGTGAATTCAGTCTATCTATAGTGAGGTAAGCTCATTGCTCTGTGGTTTAATTGTCAGACCCAACGTGGATTAAATTTGTTATATTTCTATTAGAGTCAATTTTATATACTTGTTCATAACATTTAGCCATCACCTGCTCTCTACTACTCCATACATTTGAACGTCCCAGGGAATTTTCAGCTTCAATTAACAATTTATATCTCCTCATTATTAAGTATTCTTTAATAACTGTTTTTGAGTCCTTCAATTTTGATTTATTGTAAAACATTGAGTCTCTTGTGATGAAATATAAAATATCTGATGTGGCCAGGACATAACTTATACCAGTATACAGGGTGGAGCAATAGTGCGTCGGACCTCGATATCTCGAGTTCTACGATAGCTAGAAACTTTTTAAAAAATTGCAAGTAAACTAGATAAAAAAGTCTATAACTGGAAATTATTTTCGAACATACAGGGCGAGACAAGACGAAATTACAGGACCAAGTGCCTTTTTTTTAAATGGAATGCTATGTATATCAGTAAATTTTTTGAAGCCTCTTTCTAGGCTCTATTCATTCCTATATTATTATTGGCAATCTCCCAACCACTTTGATGTAATAAATTTTTTTGTTGAAATAATGCCATCTACAGATGGATATTAAAAAAATCACCACAATCACAATTATGGGTTTTAAGAAAAACTTATGTGAATACCAGTTACGATACATCTAATTAATATTTTTGAATCATTTTCATTTCCTAAAAATGTACAGGGTGGCCAAAAATTAGTATTCAATTAAGAACTTTTTAAATTGAATTTTCTAAATTTTTTCAAATGGAACACCCTGTATATTTTTCAACGATGTGATGTAAAATGAAAAACGAATAATTTTTGTAAGTACTTCCCTATGGCTAATTGCAACCATTTTCGTTTTATAGAGCAATAATTACAACATTCAAAAATAAACTTAAAAAAAGAGGTTTCCTCAAATAACTAGAAAAAATTATAATAAATGTTCCACATGTTGGCAATTTTAATTGACACACATCTCTATGCGCTTTTGAAATGAGGTTCCTACTGTTCCTAAAATGCCTGTGTGATAGATCTAAAGGCAGTTATTATTCTTTCCTTCATATTTTGTACTGTTGTTGGTGTGTCTCTATAAACAATTTCCTTCACGTATACCCATAAGAAGAAATCCATTTTTGTAAGATCTGGGGATCTAGCAGGCCATTTAGTGGGTCCATTTCTTCCAATCCATTGATGAGGGTAGGTATTATTTAAGTGGTCGCTAACTGCATTTAAATAATGTGGTGGAGCACCATCTTGCTGAAACCACATCCTATTTCGAATTCTTCCAGGGAGATTTACCAATAATTGTGGCAGATGGTTTTCCAAAAAATGAAGATAAATAGCTACAGTCAATGTACCATCAAAGAAATGTGGCCATATTACATGTTCTCCAATAATTCCTCCCCAAACGTTTATAGACCATCTGTGTTGGTTATCAACTTGCATAAAAAAGTGAGGATTTTCCGAAGCATAATAATGGAAATTGTGCCTATTAACAAATCCATTTTTATAATCAGTGAATAAAACATAATTGAAGAAGTTGACATCAACTTGCATTTTACCTCTGGCCCAATTACAAAATTGTAGGCGCTTTTGAAAATCGTCATCAGATAATTCCTGGTGCATTTGAATATGATATGCATGCAACTTATTTGTTTTTAATATTCGACCCACAGACCGTCTACTTATTTCTACTAATGAGGTCACTTCTCTTTGACTAACATGGGGAATCTCAACCGTTGCCAGCACCACAGAAAACTCATTTTCTTCGTTCACAACACGTTTTATTCTTTCACTTTTTTTATATTCGACATTTCCAGTTTCCAGAAATCTATCGAGAAGGTTTTGGAAGCTGCTAACATCAGAAAGCCTTCTTTCAGGATAACGTTGGTGATAAATTCTATTGGGAAGTAAACAATTTCTGTCTGACTCGCCCAAAACAAAAGTCATGTCTACAAGTTCCGCTTTATTAAAATTCATATTGTAAAATTACAAATATTTTAAATTCAATACAAATTGTAACTAATGACCGATAAGTGTGACAAATGCTCCTTTGTACACGACAATTTATACCAAACTGAGGTTTTATTAACGTAGATAGGTTGATCCCATATGAGTAATTATTCATGATAAAGGAAACAGAAAAATTCTCATAAAATTCCTTTATTAATGTGACCGGTTTCGTGAACAAATTAATTACTTCACATCATCAGACACAGGAATTTTTATAAATATAAAACCAGGGTAGTCAAATTAGAATAAAAATAGTTTTGCAACATGTCAAATTATAAGTAAATGTAAGATATAAATTTTTGTTAGTATCTAATTAACCTTTTTTAATAAAATTTTCTAAATTTAACGTGCTTCTTTTTAAAAGAAGCACGTTAAATTTTAGAAAATTTTATTAAAAAAAAGGTTAATTAGATACTAACAAAAATTTATATCTTACATTTACTTATAATTTGACATGTTGCAAAACTATTTTTATTCTAATTTGACTACCCTGGTTTTATATTTATAAAAAATTCCTGTGTCTGATGATGTGAAGTAATTAATTTGTTCACGAAACCGGTCACATTAATAAAGGAATTTTATGAGAATTTTTCTGTTTCCTTTATCATGAGGTTTTATTGTTTGTCGAATAACGAAAACAGCAAAAAAAATTTACAAAAAAACATTACATTAAAGGACTGGTTAAATACTATTTACTCATTTCAATGGAAATGATCCCACTAAATGGCCTCATTTCAAAATTGCATGAAGACGTATGTCAATGAAAATGGGCAACACGTCGAACACCTTATAAATTTTTCTAATGAATTATTTGAGGGTTTAAGTTTATTCTTGAATTTGACACTTATTTATTTATAAAACGAAAATGGTTGCAATTAGCCATAGGGAAGTGATTACAAAAAATGTTAGTTTTTCATTTCTACATCACATCGTCGAAAAATATACAGGGTGTTTCATTTGAAAAAATTGAGAAAATTCAATTTAAAAAGTTCTTAATTGAAAAATAAACATTTATTTATAAAATGAAAATAGTTGCAATTAGCCATAGAGAAGTACTTACAAAAAAATGTTCGTATTTCATTTTTACATTACATCGTTGAAAAATATACAGGGTGTTCCATTTGAAAAAATTGAGAAAAATTCAATTTAAAAAGTTCTTAATTGAATACTAATTTTTGGCCACCCTGTACATTTTTAGGAAATGAAAATGATTCAAAAACATTAATTAGATGTCTAGTAACTGGTATCCACATAAGTTTTTCTTAAAACCCATAATTGTGACTGTGGTGATTTTTTTTAATATCCATCTGCAGATGGCATTATTTCGACAAAAAAATTCATTACATCAAAGTGGTTGGGAGATAATAATACGGGAATGAATAGAGCCTAGAAGGAGGCTTCAAAAAATGCACTAATATACATGGCATTCCGTTTAAAAAAAGGCACTTGGTTCTGTAATTTCGTCTTGGCTCGCCCTGTATGTTCGAAAATAATTTTCTGTTATAGACTTTTTTATCTAGTTTACTTGCAATTTTTTAAAAAATTTCTAGCTATCGTAGAACTCGAAATATCGAGGTCCGACGATCTATTGCCCCACCCTGTATATCATCCTGATCTAAAAAAATCATTCTATTTAATTCTTCACTTACTTCAATTAAATTTTAATAGCGTATCTTGAAATATTTCATTAAAATTTTTAAATAATTAATTATCAGCGTCATTCCATACTGTCAGTAATAATTCATGTCATATATTTTAATAATTTCTTCTTATTGACATTGACATTTTTGTAACTAAATTTGACATCTCAAATGTCAAACTGTTAAATTTATCCTAAACCCATTTTATGAGGCCAAATATGTAAAATATTTCAGTTTACATCAGCTTTATTTGAGTACTTGGAAAATATATTTTATTGGCTTAATATTGTAGCATGATTTATAATCTTCCATCAAGAATATGTTTTTTTGTAAAGGCAAATACAAAAAGTTTGGGTCCCGTGGACCTCCTCTCAGCTGACCAATTTTGTTCATCACTGAATTTATCATTGTCTTTGACCTTTAGAACATGTGCCAAATTTGAAAGCTTTATCTCAAAAACTGTCGCTGCTATCGCGATACTACAGACATGTCGACAGATTTTTTTCAATAAAGTTATGTTTTTTCATTATAATTCGTCTAGATTCGTCCAGAAATGCAATAGAAATTTTTTTATTTTTTTTCCCCAAAATTGTACCTTTTTTCTTCTTTCATTCATTATGTCTCTTCTAGCGGTACTGCATTCACGAAATTATTTGAGTCTCCTATTGTTGAAAATTTTAACTGCCAAATTTGGGAAGTCTCCCATTAGTATTTTTTGAGTTATCGCGGATACACCCATACACACACACACACACACACACACACACACACACACACACACACACACACACACACATGCACCGACAGACATCATTCAGAAAATAGTCAGATGGATTCAGGAGGGTTCAAAACGTATATATCAATCAAAATCTCGATGTCGAAAAAATCACGATTCCTATGCTTCCTTATATTAGGTATAAGAAAGTAAAAAAAATTAGGTTGATTATTTATAAACATTTGCCAATGGATTTGGCGTATTTGCTAATAAATTTGAAACATCATAAGTTTAAGAACTAAAGTCCAGATTTCATCGTCGAAAGAGGTTAAAATTCTCTTCAATGTTTCCTGAATTTTTTCCACATTCACCCAATATTAAATGAATATTCACTAAATGATTATGACATTACAACAATGTTTCACAATAAAGTTATGCTAATATTTTAAAACAAAGGCAACTGCTATAAAAATAACTGACAAATTTGCAAAATTAAGAGCTCAAGTTGTTTTCTATCATGGCTTATTGTATTAGGGAATTAACTACATTGTAAAATTTAAATACAAATAACTCCAAAATGATACCTCCTCTCAAAATATATATAACGAAATTCATCTTATTTTTTCTAGTTCTATCACCTACTTGAAGGAAGGTACTTAATTATAGGACACCCTGTATATTAACTTTCCTGTATAGTTCTTCGCGCGAGAAATTAAAATGATAATAGAAGAATCTCAAAAAGTGATTGGAAAAAAATATATTAAGTACGTCCAAATACGTTTTCAATACTTTTTGTCTTTTACAAAATGGCAAATTCAAGTGTTTATACTAAACTACTAGCTAGTTACACAAATAAGAGAAACCCTGTATATTTTGTATGAAGAGTAAATAGAGGCTCTAAAAACATGTAGATGCATGGAGTAAATGCGTTCATCGTTCATTTATACTGTTTATTCGGATGATGGAGAAACTTACTCGATACAGCCCGCTGATGACGCATATGTAGGTTACAAACTGTATCAACTAGTTTCTGGTAATATTCACAATACGTGACGGGGTGTAATCCTGCAGGAATTATGTAAACCTCTAAAATATGGCATGAAACTTAGCTCTCGGCTGTTGAGTAATCAAATCGATGTCATATTGTCAGCATAACAAATTGCTGGTATACGACCCGTCGAGCCATTCAGAGATAATTGCAAATGGACCATTTCCCCGTAGTTATCCATGCTGGAATCTCGAACAAAAACGTTATCGCAGTGTACCCTTTCGTTGTTCTTCTGTGATCTGGAATCGGTGGGATGCAGTTGGGGTAGGGTTAAGTGTGGTCGGTAAATTCTTAATCGAGGAGTTTGCATAGAATTTGCTCCGTTTCATCGTAACTTGAGGATAATCTTATAAATTATGACATTATATTTTTTTTTTTTGGTTATTTTCAGGTTAAGTAGATTAACCATCGACTGGATTATTACTGATAAGTGGTTTTGTAAAATTATACTTAAAATTCGGTAGATTTACTCATCTTTTTGGCTAGTGCATAACGAAGGATTATAAAACGCTTATAAACTACTTTAACATTTATAGATAACCATTTATGCTATAAAATGTTCTATACAGGGTGTCCCAGCTAATACAGTATACCCTTAATAAATTTATATAAAATACGTTCACGTTACTTAATCTCATCTTCATATTCATCTTTGAAAGGCCTTCCAGAATCTTTTTTTTATTTCCACAGATTTGTTTTTGAATAATTTAAATGTGGGTGAGTCAATTCCCCCCACCCTCAGTTACTTTTTCACTGCAGTTTTATTGGCACATAAATTTTACATGGAGCACAGCCTAGCACAGTTGGTAATGGTAATGGTAATGGTGGGGGAGGCTGACGCCTGACAAGTAGGCCACAGACAGGCCCTTTTTTACCAACCCTCAGCTGTCCCCTCAGCCATGTGCTTCTCTTGCTCCCTCATCGAATCTTTCCGACCTTCTAATGAAAGTCAGGATGTCACTCATTGCGAGGGAGCTCATCTCCTCCCTTAGAAGCGCCTCAGAACCGAAGATACTGTGTCTTAGGCGCCCAAACGCTTCACATTGTCACAGGAAGTGGTAAGATGTCTATTCATCACTCCTGCATCTTGGACATGTAGGGTCTTCCTCAGTACCTATCAATGATAGATGCCACCTAAGTCTCCAGTGGCCTGTCAGAACACCGATTAAGAGATTCAGAGTTTTCCGACTCCGTCCCAGCAACCAGGCCGATCTAGATTTGTTCGGCCCCGTCACAAAATCTCGGGTCTGCCTGCAGGCCCAGTTGGTCCTCCAGTGCGTCCTCAGTGTCTCGTGGGCCCACTCATTGAG
The DNA here is from genome assembly GCA_029963845.1 of Rhamnusium bicolor. Lineage (NCBI taxonomy): Eukaryota > Metazoa > Arthropoda > Insecta > Coleoptera > Cerambycidae > Rhamnusium > Rhamnusium bicolor. The sequence goes on along the minus strand of JANEYF010004687.1, from coordinate 58,940 downwards.
GGCCGTTGTGACCTGCCTTCTTGAAATACCTAACATAGGCTCAGGCCCGTGACAAGGTTCCTCGGCTCCGAGTCTAACCAATTCATCGGCCTTCTCGTTGCCTGGAACTCCCATATGTCCCGGGACCCATACCAGTCTCACTTGTTTATGCCTAGCCAGCTCCTCTAGGGCATCCTCACACTCCTGGATAAGAGCTGATCTCGTCCTGGGGGAGCACACCGCCTTTAGAGCAGCCTGGCTGTCGGAGCAGATGTATATTATCTGTTCCGCCCCATTCCTAACCTCAGCCCTATCTGCCACCGCTAGGATGGCGTAAACGTCTGCCTGGAAGACCGTGGTGTACGAGCCTAGAGCAAAACTCTCCTGTACTTCTTTGCCTTCCAGATATATTCCCGGCCTAGCACAGTTAGTTTTACGGTTAACATATCCTTACGTAATAAAAACCGCTGCCAATTACTTGGGGATCAGAACTTCCTCACCGTAGTAAAATTCAATATGTGGTGGAGTTTATGATAAAAGTAATTTTTGATGTCTCAAAAAAGTAAAATTTTTTTACGTTTCAAAATAGTCACAGTTTGACGTTTTAAAAAAGTCACATTGGTGGAATGTTACTAATACTTTTATTAAAAATTGGGACCGATTTTGTTCATCAACGAACTCAATCTCTTCCTTGACCTCTAGAATGTGTGCACCAAATATGAAAGCTTTATCTCAAAAACTGTAGCTGCTATCGCGAACCACACAGACAGAACATTTTTTCTGTCTAAAATTTTGTGTGTCGTCATAATTCGTCGAGATTCGTCCAGAAATGCAATAAAAATTTTCAAAATTTTTTTCATGAATACATAAATAAGGGTTGGCGTTAACCCCCTCCCCCTATTTCAGATTAAAATTTAGAAATGCTGGCACAAATAGATAGGCTATTTGTGTCAAACACAGTTTGGCACAATCACTCCTAAAGCTAGCACATTTACCAGGATGGTCATATAAAAAGTTAACAGTCTCCTTTCAGTCCATCCAGTGACGTCCTATTTGTTTAAAATTTAGGAACACAATTCTCACACCTAGCATAGATTAGCACAAGACTGTTAACATTAAGACATTGATACATTACCAGATAATTCGTTAGTCATTTCAGGGAAAGGGGCAAATTGACGACAGCCCTTTTTATAACTCTGTTGATGTGAAACCTGAATATCGATAATTTCAAAATGTCTTCGTCAACATAAAAAATAAATTATTTCAAAGTAACATTTTGTTTAAGATTTAGTTTTTGTTATTTGTCCCAGTCTGTTGAGCTTTCGTTTACATGAAAGTGCGTAAAGTTTTCTTTAATTCCTGGTTGCGTCTTTCAGCAGAATTCGCACGTTGATAAAATATTGCAGTAGTACCACGTGAAATAGTAAGTTTTTTGCAATAATTAGCCCAAAAATGTGAAACAAATTGCGGTGCGTTGTCCGAGATTAATATTCCGGAATATCTAAAACGTGAACATACTTCTTCGTCGAGAAATTTGATGATTATGTATGGCTAGTATTTCGAACAATAATAGATGTTGCATATGCTCGTCTTATATCGTCCAAATATACTAAAACGAATTTATGAATGAATACAATTAAAACTTCTTGGCACATTAACTTTTGAAATGAACTAGGTGTGTTTTTCAGCCCGAAGGGCATAACAATAAATTGATAATGTCCACCATCAGGCGTAAAGAATGCAGTCAGCGGCTTCGAACGGTCTGTCAGAGCAATTTGCCAATAGCCGCTCCTTAAATCTAATGAAATAAATATTTTTGCCACATCTAACTCCTTAAGAGTTGCGACGCCCTTAGTTGTTAAACAGAGCGTCACCCGAGCACGGCAGCTTTTATAGTCGGGAGCGGGGTGGGTAAGGGCATTTAATTAGTTTTCTGATTTTTAGTAGTCAGGACACAATAGGTAAACTACCCTGGGCGCCAGCCAATTTTTAAATTGACAAAAAGAAGGAGGCAAAATAAAGAAATCAAAAGTTATTTGATGATCAAACATTTACTTGGTAAAAAAATCAAGTTAAATATAAATAATGTAAACTTTAAAATGTATGTAAATATAAATGATTGTTAGTAAAAAAAAAAGGTTAGTAAATCTATATACAAAAAAACTACAATATATCAAGGGGATAACAAGATGGGGTATATGTGACGTTAACAAACAGTACCAATATAAACAAATGAAGTAACACTTATTAAACACAGAGAAGGTAAATTGGTTCCTTGACCACCAGTCTTTATGGCTAATAAACTTTGAGTATGCTGAACATTTGCGTAAGCGCCCTATTCATTTGACAGCCAAACTTTTACAATTCCTAACCTAGCTTAGATTAAACAAAGCATGGGCAAAATGCATAGTATCAACACATCTATTACTTTCCTTAATAACAAATTAGCATTGAAGATTAAAATTCACTGTATAATTTATAATAAATATTACCTACGTTTACTACTTTGTAATATAAGGTGGTAAGTAGCTATTACCTGTCTTCATAAAAGATAAGCATCCATATGTTTTTCTTTATTTTAGCTACCTGAGTAAATAATCAAGAAACAGCTGTTTCTCGAGTCACATAATATATCGCAGGCAAGAAGACCAAGTGATGTTTATTTATTTCATTAAAACTAAATTTCTTACAAGAAATACAATACCAGCTTAATTAACAATGCAGGTGTAAAATCGCTAACAATTCATTGAATTAGGAAGTAAATATTAGATATGCACAGGAGCTGTTAAATTGCTATTTTTTACCAAATGAAATCAATCGAACCAAGCTTTGGTAAGTGCTTCTGCATATTACGTACTCCTTGTTGGAATGGAAGTGGTAAAAATAAAGCGTACTTACAGATTTCGCTGAACTACTAACTTGCTAGCTGAATACACTACCAAAATCAAAGTGAACTCTCTGGCTGACAAATTATATGGCCTTAGACTGGAATAAAACATATAAGTTGACTATTATATTCTTCACCGAGCCAGCTGCACGCTATCAAATAATGGTGGACTCGGGTTGACTAGTTACGTAGCTCTAGGAACTCAGAGCAGTAAATGTAATACGTACAAAGGTACTAGCATATAAGAATACGAGGTTACGAGCATTCAAGAGTACGAGGTGACGAGCATTCAAGAGTACGGGGTGACGACGAGCCTAAAAACAGTTTTTAGCTTAAAATTATGTACTGAGAATTTATTATGAAACTTGAATACCAAAATTAATTACATAAATACCTTAGATCTTCTTTAGGCTCTTATTAACAATATAAAAGTAGCCAAATTCAATTTCTGTTCAGCATGGCTGCTGCTTCGTACCAAAAAAGAAGGAATTTCGCTTTTTTTATTTTCTTTTAAACAAAAAATTGCAGCATACCACTACTTGGATAAAAGTTACTAACAGATTTGAATTTAAATTTTAATCCTTAAATAAATACAATTTAATCATTTCTTTTTATTGTTGTAAAGTCCCATACAAGTTCCACCTATTATTTAAAGGAATTATTCTAGTCCCAAAGCTGGATAAGAATAACTAATAAGTAAGTAAAAACGCCAAAACCAAAAGTAAAACTAAAAAGTATTACTGGCTGCATACCTTCAGGTCTGATAAATTGAAGAGTGGTACTGAGTGGCACAAAAGACACTTGCTACAGGGTAGCCCAAATAAGTAGACCGTTACAGAGTGTCTGAAATTTTAGGTAATCCAAAATTTTCGTCAGCTGTAACAGTGTTTAGACAACGAAAATTCACACAAAAACGCGTTTTTTTTTTAATTCTTTCAATTATAACTGGTGATGAATACGGTGAAATAGAAAGGTCATAACACGAATGTCGTGTTTTATGGCTCGAGTGAATTCGTACAAGATAGTAAAGCGTACGTCGTTCATCCGTACCAAAATAAATATATTTCCGAAAACTGTCAATCACTAGTTGGTGTTGTTTGTAAAAACCAAGAAAAACCCAAAATGCAATCTTCTTGAAGATTGTTTACGATTAAAAATTTTGTAGTTAAATTAAAATCTAAAATAGAGTACTTTAACTCAATGAACCCCATTGTGTTCACTTCTGCAGTGCCACAACCAATCTGCTTAAGTGAATTCACCCTGGTTAATTCCTACTATCGGAAATATATGGGTCATGGTGGAGTAGCGATGTATAAAAACAATAGATTTAGTGCCAGTACTTTAATTTCCCCAATTGATAATTTCTGCCTGGAAGGTTTACTTGAATGTACTGGTATAATACTACCTTCTGATAATGTGTTAATTGTAGTTTTGTATCGACCTCCATCAGGAGACTTTTCCTTATTCTTAAATTTGTTTAGTGAGTTGCTCAATGAAATCTCCAAAAATGAACATCTAGTTGTTATTGGTGGTGAGTTTAATATATAAACTTTCTAGATGGCGGAACTAAACTGCTGCTCTTAAAGGATTTATTAGGTTGTCACAAGTATAACTATCACATCACCAACACGAGTAACACATTCTTCTAGTACATGTCTTGATAATTTTGTAGTGAATTCTAATGTCATGCATTTCAAATCTCAAGTAATTAATTTATACTTATCGAACCATTATGGTCAATTGATTGAAGTCTTTACCAAAAATGTAAAGAAAACGAAAACTGAAAGTAAGTTCATTCACCGGAGAAGCTTCTGTAGGGAAAACACATTAAGATTTCAAAATTGCTTGTCGAACGAAAATTGGCAGGAAGTTTTCAATCAGAGCTCTCCCAATAGAGCATTTGATAATTTTAGTGATATTATGCTTCACCACTTTGACATGTTTTCCTTATAGAAGAATAAATACCAATAAAAGGAAAAAAAGATTACTGGATAACTGAAGAACTAATTCAATTAAAAAGATGGGTAACTACTTATAGTGATATGGCAATAATAAACCCAGACTAGAAAGAAATAAGCAAGAACGTACATAACCAATACCGCAATAAACTACAAATTTCTAAACAACAATTCAACAATAAAAAAATTACCGATTCAAGTAATAAATCTAAAGCCATGTGGCAGCTAATTAGGAAACTACAGGGGAAAGAACAAAGTTCTAATAAAATTTCAATAAATAAAGACGGCAATAAAGTACCTGATAGGGAAGCGGCAAATAAATTTAATGTTCATTTTACATCAGCTACGAATACCAACCTTCCAAACGATTATAATTTCTTAAACTCTAATAAACCTCTACATAATAAGTCCTTCTTCCTTGCTCCCATTCTGGAAAAAGAAGTAGATATCTTAATTGATAATTTGTAACCCTCAAATTCCTGCGGATATGACAACATATCTAACAATCTACTCAAAGCATGTAAATTAAGCATCTGCAAGCCAATGGCCTTTTTAATAAATTTCTGTTTTAAGGAAGGAATATTCCCCCAAAAATTAAAGTTAGCTATAGTTACGCCAATTTATAAAAAAGGTAACTCTGACAATTATGCAAATTACAGAGCCATTAGTCTACTTTGCAATCTATCTAAATTATTTGAACTCTGTCTCAAAGAACAAATGTCAACATTTCTATACAAAAGCAATGTACTTTCACCCTCTCAGCATGGCTTCATTCCGAACAAAAGTACAGAAACTGCACTCTGTGATTTTCAACATAAAATCGTAAATGCGATCTACAATAAACAATATGTACTTGGACTATTTGTAGATTTTTTCCATGCCTTTGATCCAGTGAATCATGAATTACTCCTAACTAAATTATATAGATATGGTATAAGAAGTACGCAGTTAGACCTTTTAACTTCCCACTTAGAAAACAGAACCCAAATAGTTAAGATTAACAGTGAATTTTATAGTAATAGTTGTGACATTGTACAAGGGGTTCCACCATTCTGGGGCCACTGCTCTTCAACATCTTCGCCAATGACCTCATTACCTTTCTAAATAGAATACCTAATGTCCACATCGTATGTTATGCAGACCACACAAATATTCTTATTAGTAGCAATACTTTAGACACACTGCAGTCCAAAGCAGAACTTGTATGCAATAATATCATGACCTGGGCAGAAAAAAACAAACTGAACCTAAATATCCAGAAAACCACTTCGATTCTTTTCAGTTCCGTGAGAAAATCAGATAGCGTTTCATTTTACAACAATGATATTGAGATTAAAACTTCTGATTCAGTTAGGATGTTGGGCATTATCTTTGATAGCTACTTACAATGGGAACACCATATTGAAAATCTGTGCAGTAAATTGCGCAGCAATAGTTACGCATTAGGCTTCATGGCAAAACACTGTAGTCAAGAGGTTCTTTTAACTCTCTACTATGCAAATTTCTATTGCCATCTTAGGTATGGAATTATTAATTGGGGCATGAGCACATCTATGCAAAGAGTATTCACTCTACAAAAATATGCAGTTCGCGTTATCGGTGGTTTGCCTTTTCCTGCAAGTTGTCGTGAGGTGTTCAAAAATCTTAAGATATTAACAGTGCTGGGATATACATATTAGAAGTGTGTACATTTGTACATAAAAACAAAAATAAATGTCTTGCCAATCAAATAGATCACAACCACGAAACTATATTTAAAAGACTACTACAGCCGAAAACACATAGGACAACATTTTACCAAAAAAAACTTTTATTATAACGGCTGCAAATTATATAATAGATTAAATGAGGATATAAAGTCTTCACCCAAAGCAAATATTTTTAAGCAGAGATTAAAAAAATGTCTCAGTTATAGAAGCTTCTATACGGTGAATGAATACTACCTGTGATATTTTAATTATGACTACATATTATAATATATTGTAATATTTGTATTAAAAAATAACTGTAATCATGTTGTTTATAGGTTAGTAATTTTATACGTCTGTATTTCTACATATTTACGTCTTTTTATCTTTATTCAGATTGCTTTTACATTAAATTTTTTTTATTTGTTTGTTTGCTTATTTGTTTGTTTGTTTATTTTTCTTTTTTTTTCTTGACTACTACTGCATTTAGTGTATTTACATTTAATTGTTTTGCATTTAAATGGGGAAATAAAGTATTATTATTATTATTATTATTAAGCAATTTCAAAAAAATACGTTGGATTTTGTATTTTTTTGATGAAAAAATTTAGCGTTGATTAAATTAATATTTGAGCTAGTATCAAGAAGAGCTTTTATATTATAATCGTCAATTTTTTTGGGCGCCTTGGCAGACACGTTGGTATTTGCCTGTGAAGACATTACGATCGGGAATGGGCAGAATCCTGTCCGATCCTCGTCTGGTTTTCCGATGCGTTGAAAGGTAGCGGTAAGGCGGCAGTTTGATATTGCATATTCGAGAATTGCTTACTGCTAGTTTTTCGTATGGCTCCAGTGAAAATCGGTTTTCTAGAACTATTTTGGTTTAAATAAGCTTTGGTTTGCACTGATTGTGAAAATGAAAGAACAAAAACGGCAAGGACTGGGTGGTTGAACGGTTTGTTCAGTTGATCTTGTTGCTTGTTGAGCACCGGCGTTCACATTGGCAAGGTTGACTTAACTGGTTTCTTCGAAATATTAGCTTCATCATGTATGTATTTTTCGATGGAATTAGCTATTTGAGCAAGTTGTTCGATTCTTTCAAAAGACCTCTAATTAGGGATTTGATTACAGGCTTTAGCTGTTTCGTGAGGAGATTGGTTAAGAAATATTCTGGAGCCTGTGGGCACAGTCTATGAAATAGATGAGTCGTAAGAAGTATTATGGTAGCATTGTTATTAAATACTTCCAAAAAGTTTGTTCTAAACATATCCCAACTAACTGAAAATTATTGATAAGGTTGGAACCATCTAATGCGGTGCCCTTAAGTAACGCAGCGGCATGATCAACTTGCTCTGAATCATGTGGACTATTCATCTTAAAATCTTCTTCAACTTTATTCAGGAAAATAATAGGACCTTCCGTGTCTGAACCAGTAAAATTAAATCGTGGTCAATCAGTGTTAGGTTTCGGAATACTATTAGCCATCGTTTGTACGGCTGATAAAAACGCCGCAGTCATTTCTGATGTATTTGCTGGTATTGGTATTTTACAAATATTGCATCCATTAACTATTATTACATATCTACCTATTCTGTTACGTGAAATCCTCGGAAACTTGAACACGACCGTTCGTTATTTGTTCACATTACCGAGACTCTACTGTACTTGTTTTAAATTAATTAGTTGTCTTATTTTTCGAGCATTGTATAACCTAATTACGCCATTAACGTCGCCTATGAAACAAGGTATTAGATATGTAGCTGTTACTAGAGAGGAGTAGTAAATATTTAATACATCTGTATTGTCAAATGTTGACTTTAACTATATAATAGGGAAACACACATAAAGAATTATGAATAATTAAAATAGGATCTGCTACTAAGGCTTCAACCACGCAATAGTTTCCATAATTTTTAATGTATTAACAAAAATTGTTAACGCGTCATAGATTTATAAGAGATCTATTGTGATTTTGGTGTAACACTATTTTGACAACAAAACTATATTTTTTATAACATGTACTTGAATAGCATATCCCACTGGAATAAAGCGTTCTGATTACAGGAATGGCAAGCAAAAATCGTAACACGTTTCGTTGTATTGTTGCATTAATAAAACATTATGGGTAGGAATATTATTGTTAATTTTACTAATCTATTTATTGCTATATATCAATGATGTATAAGACATATATTAGGCTTACATAGATATATCTACAATAATAGAGAATAATTTTTAAAAAACATTGTCAGTTCATTTTTGTCTTTTATGGCGGGTCAATCGTCTCGCTTTAAAAACGAACAGTAATCACCTACCATGGCTGGATTCCATCGTCCTTGATAACGAATTTCCATTGTCCTAATATCTTGATGAAATCTTTCTCCTTGCTCAGCGCACCGAAATTTTCAGGAGAAAATGTAAATGAGAAGGCAGAAAATGAATTTTTTAAAGACATACGACAACCAAGTATTTGGTACGAATCTAAAAAGGTCGCTTACTAGTTGCTTGTAGTTCTCATCCTTCTTGTTCCCTAAAAATCTCCTGACTACGTTTACAAAACTCGAGGTTCCTTTATGTTGAGTGTTTTTTTAAATCTGCATCGTCAAGCAATTTTCTAATTTGTGGACCGATAAAAATGCATTTCTTTAAGTTTGGTGCCACTTAATTGGGGCAAAAGTTCTATTACCTATTTAAATCCTTTACCCTCCTTATTCACAGCCTTCATAAAATTTCATTGGCCCACGTTAAATATAAAAAGATGGCAAATAATATTTTTAGGGTCTACAAGGGGCACATATTTAACATAACTAGTTGCTGGTTCAAATTCTTACCTTTCCGGCCAAATTCATTTCACATAATGTTCTTTTATAGTCCCACAAACAAAGGAAACAGCAATATTTTGTAAAGCCTCCTTGAAGCCCTACTAAAATGGCTATTACTTTTAATTCCACATATCTGTATTTGTTGTAATTAATTTTATTTAAAATGTTTCTCCTACTGTCATAATCCCCTTCCATTGTTACTAAATGGGCAATTGTTATAGATGGTTTTAAATTTCCATTATGTAGTAATACAGCTTTTAAACTGTATTTGGAGGAATCTATGAGGAATAAGCGCCACTCAGAAGGGGAGTGCTCGATATTAAGTTCCTGCATTAAACTGTCAATATCAATACAGGCGCATAGTAAATTTTCCATTTTATAAAATGCGGAAAATGTTGCATTTCTTTTTCTAAAAGTCGTAATCTTTGTTTTTTAGCCAGTAAGTTCCACTCTTTAAGTCGGGAACCAAGAAGTTCTGCTTGTTGTTTCGACAGCCCCAAGTCACGTACCAAATTATTCAATTCATTTTGAGCAACTAAGTGAGGGTTACTAACACTTTCTGGAATATACAAAGGGTCGACACACTAATCTGGGCTGTCTGAAGAGTCATTACTATTTCCATTACCTCCCAAAACAATATTTTGCCAATCTAATCAGTTCTTGTTACACAAAAATAACAATCATCGAAACGATTGGTGGGTTCTCGCCATACAGCAAAAGGCATATTTTTTCTTTTAACTTTCATCCACAGGCTGCAACTTACACAGCAAAGGTGGGGAGCCATTGCTTGTCTTGATCTTCAATTAAAACTCCGAAATATAGAAAATACGCTTATTCCACATTTTCAGACAATGGCCTTACTTGTGACTTCACAAGGAATTCTCCACAAATGTAACAAAATTTGTCAGGTGAGCTTTTGCGACTTCGGCGCGTTTGATGGGACATTTTTATCATAACATAGTTATGTAGACAAACGAAACACTTTCTAAAAGACAGTTGGGCACTTGGAAGCTCAAAACTAGACTAATATCCAAAATATCCTACCTTACTTTAACTTGCTTTTCTAAAATTGCCGACCCATCATAAAAATTATTACATGACAATATAATAGGGTATATTGTGTTCACACAAAAATGGTATAGTTCATCCAACTCTTCATTCTAAAGTGTTTATACCAGGAGGGCGCATTTCCACTCTCATCGTCAAAGAAATAGAGCGCAAATCGTGTTTGTATTTATTGAACGATACCTCTACATTACATTCGATATGAGAATGTGGCAACGCAGCGAACCAGATGTGAAACTCGGGCGGTAGTATCCGAACTCTGACGAATTAAGTCGTGATTTGAATAGACTACTGAACTAGTTGTTTATATTGACCGTACAGTGCAGTTCATGTAATAATTTTGGATAAATAGAATTATTTATAGCATTCTAGTGATTTTATAAAGTGGTTTTAGTAATATTTCAATATTTACATTAATTATTATTATTAACATGGCTTTTTGGAGGCCCTTTGTAACGCATGAAAATGAATTATCTGAAGAAAATATTAAACCGGTGGCGCCGTTAATTGAAACTAGTTCGGAGTTTAATAAGAACAAGGATTTACATGTTCAATGTCAGCGTCTTATTTTAAATATTTATGAATGTTTAAAGAGAGAAAATATTGAAACGACAGATAGGGACATTGTAAATATAATTCATGAATTAACTAAATTTTCGACTTCTACGATTTATCGCGTTATTAAGGAAGGAGATGTTATAGATCACTCTGCAAAGCGGAAAAGAAAAAAACGAAAATTTTGTAGAATTGACGATACCTCGAAAGACGTTATTCGGCGAACGGTTTATAGTTTCTATAAGGAAAATAAAGTATCAACTTTAGAAATGATTCGTGATAAATTGCGTGATTATCCGGATTATAATTATAAATCTTTAGAAACGCTACGAGGTATTTTATTAGATTGCGGCTTTAGACACAAAAAATAGATAATCGAATGGTTATAATGGAATCGCGACGTATCGTTGAACTTCGACGAGAATACTTACATAAAATGAAAGAATACCGTGAATCAAATAGGCATATAGTATATCTCGATGAGACCTGGTTTGACACACACGATGTTGTTCAGTACGGTTGGGTAGATGACTCTAAAAATAATAGTTTGAATACACCTTGCTCGAGAGGAAAGCGCGTTATAATTCTTCATGCTGGAAGCAAATACGGTTTTGTACCCAACGCATTGCTCTTGTCGGCCTAAAACATAACACAATCCTGTGCTGATGGTTCGCTGAACAGCTTCTACCTAACATTCCTCCAAATTCGGTCATTGTTATGGACAATGCTTCGTATCACTCGCGTTTATTACATCAAATACCTAATAATAGTACCAAAAAGGAGGACATTTTAAAATGTATAAGGAATGAAAATATGGACATCCCTGAAAAGGTTCCGATAAAGAAAGAATTATTAAAACGTATAACGGAGCATAATTTTAAAAACGAATATGTAGTTGATGATCTTTGCAAGAGACATGGTCATACGCTCGCGCGGTTGCCATCATATTATTACGTATTTAGTCCGATCGAGATGGTTTAGGGCACTATAAAGAAACATTTACGAAAATGAAATCAATCACCAACTTTAAGCGCGTAGTAAAGTTTATACGAAGTCAATTGAAATTGGTCAGTTTTAAAGCACAGGACTGTGCGCACTTAACTTGATATTGTGCCCTATGTATTTAACAATGGTATCGAGAATCGAATGGTAGTTGAAATTGTGCAGGCAAGTCCGAGACTGGCAATGTAATCAGCCTGAATGAACCATCTACGACTGCACGTGTTTAAAGATAATAAAACGGACAGGCCCACTAGTATAAAAAAAACCGTTAAATCGTTTCTCAGCAATCAACGTGGATTTGTGAGATATGCCGGTATTGGCCTTAGTTTGAGGATGATGGGCGACTATTGGCTGGGATCAGGATATTCGTCAGTCTGGTTGGTCGGTGGGTGTTTGAGTTATATCAGTTAGTAGTCAACGTGGACTCGATGATGTAACCTAGTTCTTTATAACGTTGGTCCAGTGCAGTGCAGAAATATACATATACATTGTTGTTGCTTAAATAGCGGCGGCTAGTAATATGATACTATGTTTAAGATATCTTTATGAAATATATGTTTATTTATATGATACTATGTTTAAGATATCTTTATGAAATATTATTATATATATTATTTTAACTAAATGAGTAAAGTCACGTAGGCGCCTCGGCAAATTCCAACAGGGGATTCAGGGAAATAAGTCAGGCAGTTGATGTTTAGCTATCGCCAAATAATGTTTTAAATCGACTTTTATAAAATTAATTAACAGAAATATAATTCTTGGGTGAAATAGTGGATTTCTATTTTTATTTCTAACATCAGTTATTGTCGAAGAAGCCGAAATAAATTTAGAGTTTCAAAATAAAGATTTACACGTACAAAGTCAACGCATTATTTTAAATATATATGAACGTTTAAAAAAGCGAAAATCGTGAAAAATGTGAGAAAGAAATAATAGAACGTATTAACGAATTAACTAAAATATCAAAATCAACAATTTATCGTGTAATTAAAAAAGGAGATGTTATATATCACGGTACAAATAGGAAAAGGAAAAATATGAAATTTAAAAATATTGATGATGCTACCAAAAATGTAATACGGCGGCGTATAATTTATAATATGTATAAATGGTTTTCAGAACAGCTTTTACCAAATATTCCGCCTAAATCGGTAATTGTATTAGATAATGCTTCTTATCACTCGCGAATATTAAATAAAATACCAAACATCAGTACAAGAAAGGAAGACATTTTAAAATTCATGAGAGAAAAAAATATGGAAATTCCTGTAAAAGTTCCAATAAAGCGCGAATTACTGAAAAGAATAAAAGAACAGAATTTCAAAAAAGGAATATGTTATTGATAACTTATCCAATATACACGGTCATACACTTTTGCGCTTACCTCCATACTATTGCATATTTAATCCTATCGAGATGGTTTGGGCAACTTTAAAAGATCGTTTGCGAAAATGTAATGACTCTCCAACGTTAAGCGCGGTAGTAGTTGATCATATAAGAGAAGTAATAAATGACCTCGACAATACTGATTTATGGAAAAATTGCGTTCAGCATGTAATTAATAAAGAAAATCTATATCCAACTCTACCCCCCATTGCGTCGATTATAATTCAACCGGGTAATGATTCCTCTTCAGAAAGTGAAGATTCGGATGCGTCAACTTTTAGCATTTAACTTTTTTAATATACATATATTTTCAGAACAAAATATTTAGCTAACATATTAGGTATGAAGTTTACTTTTTTATTGTTACATTTCTTGGAATATGTTTTTAGTTGACAAGGAATTTTAATTTAAGTTACTTTATTCTAGACATATTTTAATTTTCTTTTTATTTATGTTTTACCTAAACAAATATTTATTTTTGTTGTACTAATTCTTTGCTTTGGTTAAGAAACTTACATTTTTATTTTTATTTTAGAAGAAACTTTAATTTTATTTTTTACTATATAACATCCTTGCCCCTCACTAATCTAACCTGTCCCATTCCCTCATCCTGGCAAGGATATGTTGATACCTACTCATTGGTCCTTGCTGAGCAATAACATATTTCAACATAGTATGGGTTAACTTTAAAACTAAACCCAATAAATTTAAATATTTAGACTATATTTAAAACTGATATAATATTTCAAAAATATGTTATTGGCAAAATGAACAAAAATAGCCTATCTAATAAAAAGAAAATAATAAAAATTAATACAATTTTCAAAAAAGTATAACATTTTCTTATGACAAGTATTTCTATTTACCTCCGCCCATGTACAATAAAGAGATGCCGACGGTTTTTGCAGGCTTTTAGTTTTTATACGATTTCAATTGACTTCGTACAAACTTTACTTGATAATATACGACAACTACTTGTCGTATATTATCAAGTAAATGAAGTGAGCAATAGCGACATATGGGAAAAATGCGAAAGTCATGTTATGCAAAAAGGAAATGAGTATCCTATTTTGCCACCCGTAGCATCAATTATTATTCAAACCGGTGACGATTCTAGTTCAGAATATTCTTCTGAGAATTCAATTGCCACTTAGTATTTTTGTTTAGATATTTTTTTACGTTTAATCGAAGCAACTTAGCTTGAACGGTTCAAGAGATTTATAATTGATTTTATTTGAGTTTTTAACAAATTTTAAATATTTATTTCTTGTTTTTTGTGATTCAATTGCCACGCAGCATTTTTGTTTAAACATTTTTTACATTCAGTCGATGAACGGTTGAAGAGATTTATAGAGTTGATTTTTTTGAGTTTCTAACAAAATGCAAACATTTATTTATTTCTTTCTTTTTTGTTTTATTTGTTGTGTTATATTTTATTTGAAAAGTTATTTAATTCTAACATTCCATCATACTAACACCTTTCATATTCCTATCCTATCCTGGCAAAAAATACTTACACCTCCACGTTGGTTTTTACCAGATGGTGACATTTTATACTCAAGACTCAATATCAATTTTTACAGTTTGTAGAAAATGTTATTAACTAAGTGAGTAAGATTCTTAACTTTTATTCAATCATCAAAATTGCTAATTCAACTAATATAAATAAATAAACAACTAAGTAAATAAATAAAAAGGTTATTACAGGTATTGTACATACATATAAACTCATATAAAATAGTAAAAAATATTCGATTTATTTTAAAGAATTAAAAGATAATTCTAAATCTTTTTGGTCGACGCTCATGGATATGACTAAATTCCCGTTATTGGCGTTTTTATGCTGTTCCTATTCATATTGGAAACACTATACGTATTAGGACTTGTTGACAGCACATTTGGTCAAACCGAAAATTTCTTGAAAGTGTCACTACCACACTGTCAAACAATCATTTTTAACAATCAAATCTTTTCTTTTTTTAAATAAGGTTGTTTTGCGAATACCATCCTAAATCGCCCTGTATATGATAACAACATTCGATTAAAAAACATTGTTTTAAGGTCTCTAAGGAGGGAAATTAAAAACGAACATTGTAAATATTTAGATAATAGGCTTAAAAATATCGCAAAGAAAATATCTAAAAAAATACATTGTTGGTCCCTAATTACATTCTAATATGGGCTTAAAATTATAGTAACATTGGTTTTATTGAGGCAAAAAAATAATGTCATCACTTCTTGAAAATGATGACGTTTTTGACGTTATCTTATGTCATGTCCTGTCTCATATTATAAGCTCACATTTTTAATAAAAATGGTTTTTTCTACTATATTTCTACTATCTTTTTTAATTCCATGTATACTTCTTTTGAACACATTAAGTTAATAGAAGCAAATATATTAACTTTTAAAATAAACCACGGCTTACTATAATAGTTGAAAAAGACGAACAACGAACATTCGTCTGATTAAGTTCGTAAAATAAATTTCATGGCTGTGAACATTCAGTTAAATAAACGGCGAAGGAGCCGGTCATAGACAAGATTGTCTTGCATATTATAAAGTAAGTAATCTTGAAGTCTGAGTTAAAACACAAGGGTGCACTAGAAAGGAAAGAGAAGGAAAATAAACAACTACGAATAGGGGGTCTAAAGTCTGTAACATTTATTTTATTTTATATGTAAGCTAAGCTTATTGTATTCTCTGCTATATCTTTATATTTTATATTAAATGTGGATAGTGAACAGCATAAATGTACATGTGAGTGTATTACGTTTATAATTTTGTAGACATTTTTCTGCACAGGGTGTTCGTTTTAAGTGGCTAAATCAAATTATCTCTGTTGGAAGAAATTGATGAAATCAAAGCTTTATTTACATTTTACCCAAGCAACATTCTGACGACGAACCGACGTTGCTGTTCGCAACTATAAGTCGGTGTGCGACGTACACAAAACGTCGGGATGACCCATATTTGTACTAATCTGGTCAATAAAATATGGGTTGATTCGACGTAGAGGACCGACTTTAGTCGTTGTGATTACCGACCAAATGTTCACCAAATTTTACGTCGGCTTAAGTTGGTTGTCAGCCTATTACCAACCTTATTTAAAATTTGCCCTTAATCTGACCTACAAAAGTCGGGTGTAGGTAGTGAAACTAAGCAATTTTGTATATTATTCTATTTGTCGTACCTATCTATTTATATAAAATGGATAAGGCGTGTTTATCATTGAGTACGTATTATATACAAAATACTTCGATAAAATTTTAATAAATTTGGTGGGGTAAAAACTGAAACGAAAGAAATTTTGTTGATACATATATATAAAGTAGGTCGAAAAATATAGTGAACCCATAAGAATAATGCTTATTTTAAGAACGAAAGTACTATTTTTATTTTTTTTTACTTTCAAAAAATATTTTCCGTTTCCAAAGAAAGCGCAATTGAAATATTGTTTAATTAATTTTACGAGTAAATAAAACATTTTTTGCTTACTTTATTTGAAAAAAAGACGCAAATTTTGTGTATTTAAAATAATTGTACACATAATCAACAAGGCCGCCTATTATTTCCTTCTGTGGAACCAGAAAACATGGCGAAGGCGGAATAAGTGCAACTATTTTTACTAATAGCGACTTCACGGTTAAATAATTTTACCTGCACCAACTTTTAGTAGGCTTTGGTGCAGAAATCTGCACTAACATTAACGTTCATTCCAAACAATCACGATAATATCGACCGTCTCTTGCAGTTGGTGTATAAATTTTTACTAAATATCTATCAATACTTGAATTATCGACATTGATTTTGAGGTTATGATAGACCAAGGACCAAAAGCCTAACACCAACGTCCAACCGACGTTGCTAGACGACTACGTCAGTCAGCAACGTCTAACCAACGTTGGAATGTTACCCAAAAATTACCTAAATCTAATTAATCAGTTACCAACGTCTAATCAATGTTGGTTAATAATCTAAGAACACACTCAACGTATTAAGTAGATTTCTGACATCAAACCAATGTTGGTAAATGTGCTAGATGTAAATAGTAGGTTTGCGAGGTTCAAGCTACGTTGCTCCGACGTTGTATCATAACTATAAAATTTAAGACGCTACTTGACTAATATTTGTAATAATTCTGACCTTATAATTAGTAAAAAAGTAGTCGGTAGTCGGTAAAATGTTACTTGAGATGAATGTAGCTACCTATCAAGTCGGTTACCAACGTTATACAGAAGTAGGTGTATTACCGAAAAATTAATCGGAGCTACTTAAGTTAGTCATTAACGTCTAACCAACGTTGGTTAATAACTAAAAAGGACCAAACCTATTAAGCCACTAACCAACGTCTAACCAACGTTGGCAAGTGTTCCATAACAAACTTGACCTATTCAGTTAGTCACCAACGTCTACCCCAACGTTGGTAGATTACTCAAAATTTAACCATACCTATTTTAGTCAGTTGTCAACGTCTAACCAACGTTGGTAAGTTATTCAAAATATAACCATACCTATTTTAGTCAGTTGTCAACGTCTCATCAACGTTGGATAATGACTTGAAAACATATCAAACCTTATTAAGTCGTTTTCCAACGGCAAATCAACGTTGGTAAATCGTCCAGACTTAAGCAGTAGGTTTGCGAGGTCGGCGCAATATTTGGTTCGACGTCGTATTACAACTACAAAATTTAAGTTATTACTCGACTACTATTTGTAATAATTCTGACGTCGGAATTAGTGAAAAAGTAGTCGGTAGTTGGTAAAATGTTGCTTGGGTAATATTTACAATAATTTCACAACATAGCAATTATTAAAATGTAACCCACGAACATGTAATTTTAAGAAACTATGATTTGAAGATATTAAACTTGACGGTGTTTGGGGCTCCACATCTTAAATGATTTTCTGCGATATAACAACTTTACTTTGAACGGAATCATGGACATGTCCTTTCGCAACTATAATAGGAATGATGTAGATATATCCTGGGCTTTCGCTTAATTAAATAAATAAGAACAATATCTATTTTTAAGGTTTCGATTTATTACAGCCATCGTCAGAACATTACAATTAATTACACAAAAATTATAAGGTTATGTTATGTACTTACAATATGGATTATTTTGGTATTTTTTGGTACTAGTTAACATTTTATAACTATTGCAGATGAGTGTTTATATGTGACTGAAGCTTTTCTGGCTTATAGTGCGGTTTGTTTATGTTAACTAGTGATGGGACTCGAGTGTGAAAATACTCGAGTGGCTCGAGTCAAAATCCGATTCGAATGACTCGAGTCATATGGCTGTTCAATTCGAGTAAAGTTGTTACTCGAGTTGAGTTATTGCTACTCGAATCAGGTTTTAACTCGAGTTGAATTGCAATTCGAGTAAAGTTGTTACTCGACTCGGGTTATTGCTACTCGAATCAAGTTTTAACTCGAGTCGAGTTGCAATTCGAGTAAAGCTGTTACTCGAGTCGATTTATTGATATCCGAATCAGTGAGTTACTATGATTCAAGTTTTAAATCGATTCGAGTTGCAATTCGAGTAAAGTTGTTACTCCAGTCGAGTTATTGCTACTCGAATCAGTGAGTTAATATGATTTAAGTTTTAAATCGAGTTGAGTTTGACTAGAGTCTACGTCAGGGCAGAGTCGAAATCAAACTCGAGACGAGCTATAAAGTAGTTGGAGATGATTCAGTGGTTTGCTAAACGGTAAGTTTTTAAACTGTATTTAGGTTTTTTTCTTTTGGTAATCGTTCAGCATTTAAAACACTACCAACTAATTCCAACATAAGTTTGAAAAATCGAAAGGATAAACATAAACCATAATAATTGAAATACAAAATAATAAATGGACTCAGGTCAAACACTATTTTTCCGGCAAATCAACACATTTCAAATACAAAATTAAATATTGAATTAAAATTGTATATAAAATGACATTTAAAGAAAACCAACATAATTTTTTTTATTAAATTAACATTAAATTAAACTCTTGTTTAGCACAACATATTAAATAAGTACAGTATTTAATATTTAATACACACCAATTACGGTTTTTTATTTATTTCGAACTAATTGAATCGAAAAACAAATCTTTATGAACATGAATGTGCCAGTTTGTTTGCTGCAGTCGTGTGAGTCTTGAGTTTAAAGAATTCTGAAATTTTCTAATACGTCGTAATAACGTCGTATGTAACAATTATAGGTTTGTACGTAGAGGCGATTTGTGATAGTTTTCTGACTATAGAGATGCGAGTATTACGACAGCTCTGCAATAACAAACGTTCTGATTGAACAAGCGCATCTCTACAATAATGTGCGCATACTTCTGATAGTTTCAAACGGTTGGAAACTGTTCTACGAACAAACCTTTTAATTAATAATTATACAATCTGACCTACAAACATGAAACAACAAACCTGGAGGGGAATTCCCAATCCCGATGACCCGATGATATAGTAATTGATTAGTGATTTCATTCACGGTTACATGTTTTCATCTTTATTACTTTTACAAGATTAGTGCCTTCAGTGCCTTCATGTAAATAATCTTTCATATTTATATTATATAAACAAATCACACTGGCACTAAGGAATATTTAAAAATATTAATAAAACCATAAACAATTAAATTAAAGAAACTTGACTCGAGTCAAAAAGCGACTCGAGTCTAAAGGCGACTCGAGTCAAAAAGCGACTCGAGTCAAAAAGCGACTCGATTCAAAAATCTATTCGATTTAAAAATCTACTCGAGTCAAAAAGCGACTCGAGTCAAAAGTCAAGTCGATTTTTTGAGTTTTACTCAACCTAACTTTTGACTCGAGTTTTATAACAATGAAACCGAGTTTCAACTCGAGTAAATTCGGAAACTTACCGAGTTATTCGAGTGAAAAAAGTCACTCGAGT
The DNA here is from genome assembly GCA_029963845.1 of Rhamnusium bicolor. NCBI lineage: Eukaryota > Metazoa > Arthropoda > Insecta > Coleoptera > Cerambycidae > Rhamnusium > Rhamnusium bicolor. The sequence continues at coordinate 38,682 of JANEYF010004687.1, read as the reverse complement.
CCCATCACTAATGTTAACTGTGAAGAGGTATGATTTATGTGTGTATTATTAGATATGATATTTTTCGTACCACGAGCCATGAGATAACCAAGTTATTAATATTATTTAGAATTTTTTTTTGTGGTGTTAAATCATGGCTCAGAAAAAATCTTATAACTGAACAACAAAAAAATAAACTTATCTGCCACAATGGCAACGCCTCTTTTTGTATGGCCTACCAAAACTTCACAAACAACATATTCCATTAAGACCAATAGTTAGCAACATAAACATTCCTACTTATAACCTATCACAATTCTTATCAAACATTTTAAGCAGCATTTTAGGAAAACCAAATACCACGTAAAAGATTCATGGCATTTCTGTGACTTAATAAAAAACAAACAGTTCCCAAAGACCACATTATTATGTCCCTTGATTTTACTTCACTATACTCCAATATACTAATAGATCTTGCAATAAAATGCATACAAACCAAATGGCCCGAAATTAGTCAATTCACAACAATCATCGAAAACGAATTCATCAATGCAATTACATTATGTCTAAATTCCATTTATTTCACATATAATAACCAATTTTTCTCTCAAATTTTTGGAACTGCCATGGGCTCACCTATCTCAGCCACGATTGCAAATTTAGTAATGGAACAACTAGAATACACTGTTGTACAAACACTAAACTATAAACCAAAATTTTACAAAAGATACGTAGATGACTGTATTATTTGCCTACCTAAAAATAAAGTAGATTACACAGTTAATTGTTTCAATAATTATCACCCACGCTTGCAATTCACCACCGAAATAGCAAAAGAGAACAGTATAAATTTCCTTGATATAACTGTCAAATATAACGAATCCGGCAATCCTTGATACAAACTGGTACACGAAAGAAATTTGGTCTCAAAGATACCTATATTTTAACTCAAACACATCTAATAGCTACAAAAGAAGTGTCATAAACAGCCTAACAGATTGCGCCATTCAACTCTTGCACCCAAAATACAGACCCAATAATATAAAAAAATTAAAAAGTTCTTGAAACAAACTTTTACCCTAAAATTTTTTATGAACCTATAGTAAACAGAAGAATACATACAATATATAATAAAACAAAGAATACATCAAACCAAAATAATAAGAAATATATCTTTATGCCCTATATAACAAAAGTATCAGAAAACATCTCAAACGTATTAAAAAAAACATAATATATTAATAGCACAAAAGCCGCATAACACGACAAAAAACTTCTTCAAAAAACTTAACCCCAAATTACAACCACAAATCGAAACTAATATCGTTTACAAAATAGACTGCAATAACTGTAAGAGCACATATATAGGCCAATCAAAACAATACCTGCACAAAAGAATATACTCACACATAAATATAATATAAAAACTGCGAATCCAAATTCAACAGCGCTTATGAAACATGCATTATAACCATAGTTTTGACTTTAACAATATAAACATACTAGAAAGAGAAAAAAACTACCGCTGAAGAAAAATACATGAAATATTATAAATTAAAACACATAATAACACAACTAACAACCGTACAGATACTGAGAATTTAAGCGAAATATATTTCAGCTTATTAAGTTAAATATAAAGGGGATAATATGTAATACACTTATAAAAATAAAAAATAACAAGTTTTTTACATCTTTCCATTAAGTCAACACATAAAATAAACTGTTTAATCCTAATAATTCACACCACCAATGTAAGGAAAATATCATATCTAATAATACACACATAAGTCACACATCTTCATAGTTAACATAAACAAACCACACCACAAGCCAGAAAAGTTTCAGTAACATATAAATAATCATCTGCAATAGTTATAAAATGTAAATTAGTACCAAAAAAATACTAAAATAATCCATATTGTAAGTACATAACATAACATAATAATTTTTTGTGTAATTAATTGTAGTTTTCTGACGATGGTTGTAATAAACCGAAACGTTAAAAAATAAATATCGTTTTTATTTATTTAATTGACCGAGAGCCCAGGATATATCTACATCATTCCTATTATTGAAATTAACGGTCAAGAAAAGCATATAAATTTCGCAACTATTGAAGATTTCCCTCCCCAAAGTCATTTTTACTAAAATGTTTCCACCAGCATTGACAAATAAGGTTGTATATGTTACATGAAAGCAGTGTCAGCATAACGAGAGAAACTGAGCAATTTCAGGTATTTTGCTATTTTTTCTAGGTATAGTAACCGTCGGCTGTACTGTGCATTTTACGTGTTTGAAATTTACAAAAAATGCATAATTCGTATTTGATGATAGAAGGGCAGCATATTTTCTGTAAAATTCGACCCACTTTTCTTGTTCTTTTGTAATGATTAAAGAGTAAAGTACTATAGCCAATAGTATTAAATTTTTATCTTCAATATCATTCAGCATATACAAATTTTATTGTATTTATTGTTCCATTCATAAAAATCTAAATATTTTATACTAGGTAAAAGATTGCATAACAAACTTATTTTATTTTTTATTTCTAGTACACCGCTGTATTGCAACTTAGACTCAACACTACTTACATTTAATACTTCAATTAATTATTTGTGACAGTTTCCCTCGCGAGTTATTTCGCTTAATGTTCAGAAACCTAATATATCAAAAGCTTATAACTTTATTTGTAAATTTTTTATTTGCATTAAATCCTTGTTTCTCAACAATAACCTGGAAGTGGAATTTGTTCCACAGCTCTTGTAAGTAGTTAGGAAAATAAATGACAATAGAAAATACATATAATATAGTTAAAGTAATTTTATAGCTGAGTGATTTTAGAACTTCTCGAATGAATTTATTTTTTATACAGGGTGGTCCATTAGTGCGAGGAAGTCCAATATCTCGCTTATTATAAGAAATATGAAACATGTTTTAAATAAAAGATATAGGGCTTACTTTGATGCCTATTTCTAAAATACTGTGAAATACATAGAGTATTCCATTAAAGCGGGACAGCTTAAAGGTTGAATTTTTGAAACGATACACCCTGTATATTTTTACACCATTGATTTCAGCGTAAAATGTTACGTCCAGTACTATATTTTTATTTCAAAAACTTGTGGCGTTACCAAGTTATTGGGAAAAATATGAAAATTCACGGACAAACGATTCATCACAAATGTCATCAAAAGGACTTTGTTATTGACAGTTAAGGGAATACATTTGGTAGGTGCAAAAGATAAGACGTAGCTGAAATGTCTGAGAGGAGCGAAAGTTTATTGTAATGATAAAGATAAAGGTTCAACAATCTTCGCAGAATGTTCTCCGGGAATATTCTTCAAATTAATGAATAAGGAAAAAAATATGTATTGATTGGGAACGCCTACCGGTGTATGAAGATTTAAGTCTACCGAGATGCTTTAAGTGTCAACAATTCTACCACAAAATAAATAACTGTGAAAACAAAACTCTATGTGAAATTTGTCCGAGGAACATGATAAAAAAGACTGTCCGCGTAACAGAAAAATGTGTAATAATTGTGCAATAGCAAATTCCAAATATAAACTTAAACATGATGTCAATCATGAAGTTACTGATCCTAACTGTCCTAGTACAAATGCTTAAAGATAAAACAGACTATAACCACTCCAATGGCTTAACAAGGTGAAATTGAAGTGCTAGAAAAACTAGATCATTTAATAGAAAATCAGTGTGACATAAAGGTGGACAGTGTAGATTTAAATAAACATATTAATATTAGAAATAAATTATTGAATATTGTACATTTAAACATTAAGAGCATTCGAAAACACTTCGATGAGCTGCTTATATTTCTTCAAGAATATAATCTGATGGATTCCCAAATAATAATTTTGAGCGAGTGTTGTAAAATTTTGAGCTGTGATCAATATAATATATCAGGTTTTACAACTTTCTATAATGAGGAGATTATAATAAAAATGATGGGGTTCTAGTATTGGTCAGGTCGAATATTGCTGTAAGTATTAAAAATATAAAATTTCAAAATCATACATAAATGTTATTAGACTGACATTTAAAATTAATGAAATTACCTGTGGCGTTACAGCAGTATATAGACCACCTCCTTCTTCAACACAATGTTTTATAGATGTTATTGATAGATATTATGCTGATAATATACATAACACAATAGAAATATTCGTTGGAGACATCAACTTAAATATGACTGATAAAGAGAACAATCTTGTCAACTTGTATATAGCTAATCTAAATCACTATGGTTTTGTTTCTTGTATAAACTCTCCCATACGCGTTACAATAGACTCATCATCCTGTTTGGATCATATTTTTACTAAAATAAGAAATAGTAATTTTAAATACGTCTCTTTTATCATTAACTCTGATATAACCGACCATTATCTAGTAATGTTAAATCTATCTCATAAGGGTATTAATGAAATAAATAAAACAGACTTTACAAAAGCTATACTGAGTGAAAAAGTTGAATAGAAAAAATTTTAGAAATTAATTCAATAACAACATTGGGATAATGTATTGACATTAGATGATCCAAGGCTCCATGGCTACGGATACGTTTTCTTCCACATTCCTTTATCTAGTTGAGGGGCCTAGTCGAGAAAAAGCTTCGAATAGCTGTGTCACTCTCTAGAAAGTTTTTTATACATGCGCCGTTGAATAATTTTGCTCTTGATTATACCTTGAACGTTTTATTCACCGACCTCATTGAGGTGCGATTCCCGATAGAGTTAACACTTCCTTGCTCCATTTGTAGTGACAAACATACTTATTTAGAAAATTAGTTTTAACCAAATAGTACGGAATAAAAGTTTGAAACTTGCTGAGCATAATTATGAAGGTTTATTCTAGACGACATGTATGAATTTTATCTCGAATTTTACCGATTGATATCATAATTCAGGAGCTAATCACGTTCAAATTTCACTTATATTTACAGTATAAATTTTCCCTACATAAAGTGAAAATTAATTAAAATAGATATACATGTACCCTCTAGTACACTTTCAACCACTGATCCTCCAAATTTGGTGTAATTTGACCAAACCGTATGGAAGAAATAAATTTTGAAAAATTACCTTACAAACACTGGTTCGATTAGCCCTCTTAAGCCTTGGATAACCATTGGCATTATAAATTCAGTCAAGAAACGGGGAGATAATGAAAAAAACCTTCTGAAAAATTTACAGAAATAATCTAAATAAAGTAAATGATTATTATAAGAACAAAATCGAAAATAAATAAAATGTTAAAAATTGCATTTGAGTTGTGGAGGGTCGCTCTCTAAATACTTTTAGACCTTATTATATAATGTATTATATAAAATGATCGCACATTTTAATACCATATATGAATAAATTACTTATTAATAGTACTAATAATTGGTACCTCGGTACCAATATGGTTCCATTTAAAAAAAATTTAGTTTGGCCCAAAAACCATTTTGACGAAATTTATTTGCTTATAAATCAAGTAATTTAGTATTTTTGACGGGATTTCGATTTTTCTAGCATTACACGGGTCATTTAAAATAAATCGGACCCGTCATGGCACACTTAAATGGAAAACTAAAAATTAGATTATAAGAAAATATTGACGTTTGAAATATCACTTATTTGGTATCGTTGGATTCAGAAAATTATGCAGAAATCAAAAATATAATAATATACAGGGTATTTCATTTAAAAATCGAAAGTTAGTGTCACTTCCGGCGAAGCCGGAATGATATCTGTCGGTCGTAATATTATTGTAATGAATGACTATTGTTTATATCAGCACTTGCTGTGCTAGTCAAATTGTAACTATATATACCACTGTATTCCAAATTAAGAATCAGTTACTATCATTCCTCTCCTGTCGCTTAACGAATTACTTTAGTTTATTTGTGTTTACTTTAACTTGTGTTTTTTTATAATAAAATAAAATTTTTTAAAAACCAAGTTCGAGTTTTAAGATATTTAATTGGCGCAGTCGGGTCGGATTTGTCAGTCGGTCCATCTATCGTAGATAATTACGTTTTGTCGTAATTCCGACGTATTTTTTCAAAAAATTTTAGACAAATCAAAGAACTTTCGTTCCTAATAATTAATTCATCCAAGTGTACAAGTGCATCGTGCATCTTCTTTCAAATTACTCTATCGAAGAAGAATCTGGAGAAGACATATTGGGCTGAATTAAGTAGGTTCAATCCGCAGGTGAACTGAGTAGCTTGCCAGAAGAAACAGGAAGGAAGGTAGAACTCCGGTACAGCAAACACCGTAAGCATCGCAGATCATAGTGATCAACTAGTCCATCGTGGACAACACCCCCGAAGATTGTTGGATTTGCAAGGTAGGACCTTTCATATCTATTTAAAGAAAGTCTGGTCAATCGTCAAATTTAACGCCAACAATTTTGCGTTCGAACTCTATCGAAGAGACCTCGAACATATTTAAGCAATATTTAAAGAAGAATTTAAATACTGAAATATTTTTCCATATTATCCTATTTATTTCCTTTAAGTTTATATTTTTTGAAAAATATAATTTTTAATATATATTTAAATATTATTTCATGTTGAAATAGTCAAAGTAATTATATACTATTACTTTTAGTAAATTTTATATTTACATTTTTATTTTATTGCTATGGTTTTTTTCCCCCTTTGTCGAAAAAAAAAATATATACTTATATACATATATTAAAATCAGCTTAATTAGTTTATGGAAAATTTGTTAAGTGATCTATTAGAAAACTCTTTAATTTTATCAGATACCAAATTAGAAAAAATGGCAACTGGAAGTCAAGTATCACAACCAAATTTTACAGTTTTACAAGCCTATGCAAACACAATTGGTAATTACAATGGTGATGAACATAGCTTAGAAATTTTTATATGTGCATGTGATCAATTTATTGAACTTTATCGCTCTAACGATGAGACTTTAAACAAATATTTGCTAAGAGTTATTTTTAGGTAAATTAACCGAAAGAGCTCAAATTTTAATAGGTTCCAGGTTAGAACTACGAACTTGGGAACAAATAAAAATTGCTTTGAGAATAAGTTTTGGCGATCATAGAAGTCTAGATTGCTTAGAACAAAATTTATTAACTTTAAAACCACACAAAAATGAACAATACAAACCAGAAACAAACATAAATAATTCAATACGTATAAATCATTTAAATAGCGAAGAAAAATATGAAATTTTAAAGGTTATGTAATAAATTTAAAGACATTTTTTATATTGAAAATACCAAATTAACTTTTACAAACCAGGTCAAACACGAAATAAAAACATCTGACGAAGTACCTGTCCATACAAAATCATACCGGTTCCCATTTGTGCATAAACCGGAAGTACAAAAACAAATTTCTAAAATGTTAGATGACGGAATAATTAGACCATCAGCATCACCTTGGTCTAGCCCAATTTGGATAGTCCCAAAAAAATTAGACGCTAGCGGTAAACAAAAATGGCGAATAGTCGTCGACTACCGAAAATTAAATGAAAAAACAATCGATGATATTTTAGACAAGTTAGGTAAATGTAACTACTTTTCAACACTCGACCTTGCATCCGGTTTCCACCAGATAGAAATGCATAAAAGATTCTATCCCTAAAACAGCTTTTAATGTAGAAAACGGACATTACGAATACGTTCGAATGCCATTTGGACTTAAGAACGCACCAGCTACTTTCCAAAGAGTAATGGACAATGTATTGAAAGACATACAAGGCAAAATTTGTTTAGTTTATATGGATGATATTATTATTTTCTCCACTTCACTACAAGAACATATTTCAAATTTAAAATTAGTATTTTCAAGATTAAGAGATTCAAATTTAAAAATTCAATTAGATAAGTCGGAATTTTTAACAAAAAATGTCGAGTTTTTAGGACATGTGATTACACCCGAAGGCATTAAACCAAATCCAAAAAAAATAATTGCGGTACAAAAATTTCCTATACCCAGAACAGCGAAAGAAGTTAAATCTTTTCTTGGTTTAGTCGGATACTATCGTAGATTTATAAAGAACTTTGCTCATATTACTAAACCTTTAACAAAATGTTTAAAGAAAAACGAAAAAATTATTCATACACCTGAATTCATAGAAGCTTTCGAAAAATGCAAAACTCTTTTAACTAATGCACCTATTTTACAATATCCGGACTTTTCTAAACCATTTGTATTAACAACTAATTTTTCTAACGTAGCCATTTCGGGTACTTTAAGTCAAGGAACTATAGGACAAGATTTACCTATAACATATGCTAGTAGAACTCTAAATCCTGCTGAACAGAACTATTCACCAATAGAACGCTCATTATGTGCAATCGTACATTTTTGCAAATATTATCGCCCGATATTATTCGGTAGAAAATTCACTATCGTGACAGACCATAAACCACTTCAATGGCTTTTTAATATGAAAGAACCAAATTCGCGCTTAGTTCGTTGGAGATTGAAGCTTGAAGAATACGACTATAATATAGTTTATAAAAAAGGAAAAAACAACACCAACGCCGATGCTTTATCTCGTCTAGAAATTAACGCATTAGAAAGAAATGATTCAATTATCGCAAACGCTGATGATTTAGATCGATATAAAATTAGTAACGATTTTTTGGAAAATCCTATGGATAATAGTCCCCCTGATCTATATACAGATATCCCAGACTTTAACCCTGCCGATATCGTACCTTTAGTAAATCAAACATCACCTAAAATTAATGTTATCCAAAATATTGTATTAAAGAAACCTGACAATGACAATGGACAAAACAGTGATAATGAAACTGTACATTCAGCTACAGAAAATCCTATTTTAGAAATAAAAATATCAGAAAGACCCCTAAATTATTATAAAAATCAAGTAATTTTCTTTGTAACAAATAATGTAACCAGAATAATTACACAAAGAACAAAATTATATAATAATGAAAAAACTAAGCTTTATATAACTTTGCCATCAGATAATTTAGAAGAACATCTAACCAAAGTTATAAAAGAATTTCTTGCACCGAAAACATTATATGCACTACATTTTAGAACTAAATCAAAAGAAATAATAATCAACATTATTCAAAATTATTTTAAAAACTCCAGTTTGAAACTTGTCGATAGTCCCAATATTTTGCGAGATGTAGAAAAAAAAGGACGATCAGTTAGAAAAAATAAAATACCACCACGAAGGAAAAACAACACATAAAGGTATAAACGAAACGGTAAAATCAATTTTAAAATCTTATTATTGGCCAGATATTAATAACGACGTAACAAATTATATAAATACTTGCGAAATATGTCAAAAAACAAAATACGAAAGACATCCACATGTTTTAAAATTTAAACCCACTCCCATTGGTACATATCCATTTGAACATATTTATATTGATACGTTTAAAGTAAAAAACCAACCGTTTTTTGACTATTTTAGATAGTTTTTCTCGTTTTGCTCAAGCATATACATCAACAGTTAATGCAGTTGATATATTAGATAACTTGCTAACATTTATTTCACACTTTGGCTTACCAAAAATAATTACGTGTGATCAAGGCCCTGAATTCAAAAATTTGTTAATGGAACAATTTTGTACGAAACATAAAATAACTATTCATTATACAATAGCGTACAACCCAAATAGTAATAGTCCTGTAGAACGTTTTCATTCTACATTACTGGAACAATTAAGAGCGTTAAATTTGGAAGAACCAAATAAAAATATAAAAACTTTAGTAAAATACGCACTCATTGGTTATAATAATACAATCCACTCTGTAACAAAGTTTACACCATTTCAAATAACTAAAGGCAATGAAAATCTAACAGACCCTTTCGACCTTTCAGACGAACAAATTGTAAATGATTATCTCGATAAACATGTAGATAATATTAAAACCCTAAATAAAATTGTACAACAAAATAATGATAAAGCAAAACAAAATTTAGAAAATATTAATTCTGATACAAGATCCACGTCCAATTCATGTAGAACGCCCTGTATATCTACAAGCTGATCCTAGAAATAAAATTTTACCTAAGTATAAACAAATAACAGTAGTAGCCGATTTAGACAATAAAGTACAGACATCAACTAGCCGTACTTATCACAAGAAAAAAATAAAACCAGAAAGAAAATTAATAGAAAAATCTATTGTTACAGATGATGCTGTACCTGGTACTTCTAACGCTAATAATTAGCTCGACTACTGCACAAGACGTACAATTACATGACATTGACAATCCAATACTTCCTTTTTCATATGGTCCCGCCAAGGTAACATTACGAAAATATACTTTCCTACACCTAATTGACATAAATCCTATAGTAAACTATACTTTAATATTAAAACCTAAATTAGACGATATATCTATTTATATTGATTATTACAAAACTGACATTGGATTAAAACTATTTAATCATGTAAAGCTGGAAATGTATAACATAAAACAAAAACTGAATAACATTCAACCACACTTTAGACAAAAACGTGGCTTAATCAATATTATAGGCAATGCAGAGAAATGGTTATTTGGAACCTTAGATTCCTCAGACGGAGAAAAAATCTATAAAACTCTTGAGACTTTAGAAAATAATCAAAATCAATTACAGGAAGACGTGATAAAAAACGTTGACTTAACAAAAAACATATTCTCAAAATACAATGAGCCCATATAAAGGCTAACTAACAATCAGCATTCGATTGAAAATAAGGTTAATGAACTGATAAATAAAATAAATAAACTTCAAAGTATTAACGAAATTTGGGAGCTATTTAGTTCGATCAATTTAATAGCTTTAACTTGTCATACCGTAAATGAAATCTTAGATAACTTAGAAAACGCAATTATGTTTGCACAGTTAAATATTTTACACCCATCTATAATACCGATGGATAATCTAAAAATATTAATAAAAGATATTCAGAAAGATTTGCCAAATTTTAATAATATGCAATCTTATTACAAAATTGCTAGTACACAGTTATTCTATAAAGAAGGTAAAATTATAATAGCAATCTATTTTCCATTAGTAGAAAAAGAAAAATATGATTATTTTAAACTTTTCCCTATCCCTAAAGACAACCAAATTATAATACCAAAAAAACCTTTCCTATTAATCAGCCCTCTGAAAGAATATTTCATGAACGACGAATGTCCTGAAATAGAAGACAAACATATCTGCCACCCGGATAACTTGATTGAAAAACCAGAAAACTGCATTACAAAAATCTTAAGAAATCAAAATAATAAATGTGAACCATCTACAGTCTTTTTACACAACTCTATCGTTGAAATAATTAATCCAGGACACCTTATTGTTATACCTACTAATAAAACTACTATCCAAAAATTCTGTAAACAAAATGGATTTTTGAGTATATATCAACCAACCTTAATAACAATTCCTGAAAATTGCTCAGTTATTATTTATGGTGAGAAATATGGGAATTACAAAACTTGGACATCCCATGAACAGTTTAGAATACCAAAAATTAAAATTTTTAATTCATCACACAAACAGACAGAAAGACTACACCTACAAGAAATTAACTTGGATGAAATTTCTAAAATTCAAACAACCTATAATAAAATGAAAATTAGACCACTAAAACATGAAGAAAACGAATCTAGCCTAAATATTATTATGATAATTATTGTTTCCTTAATTGTTGTTATGATTATAGGATACTTTATAGTTATTTCAATACAGAAGTACCATATTCAAGTGCACCAACCCTACTGGAAGTATGGTAGAGGAAACGACCCCAGATCCGGCGTCAACAAGGATTCCACCCTTATTTCCGATCTAAGAGGGGAGGAGTAATATTATTGTAATGAATGACTATTGTTTATATCAGCACTTGCTGTGCTAGTCAAATTGTAACTATATATACCACTGTATTCCAAATTAAGACTCAGTTACTATCATTCCTCTCCTGTCGCTTAACGAATTACTTTAGTTTATTTGTGTTTACTTTAACTTGTGTTTTTTATAATAAAATAAAATTTTTTAAAAACCAAGTTCGAGTTTTAAGATATTTAATTCGGTGCATGCGTGTGTGTGGGGTGCGTGCGTGCGTACGTGTGTGCGTGCGTGTGTGTATCTGCGATAACTCAAAAATAATAATGAGAGAATTCCCAAATTTGGCAAATAAGATTTTCAACAACATTTTAGGTGACACATTAAATTTGGTGAATGTGGTGCCACCACAAGAGACATAATGAATGAAAGAATAAGAAAGGTACAATTTTGGGAAAAAAATTTATTGCATTTCTGGGCGACTCTCGACGAATTATAATTAAAAAGAAATATTTTATGGAAGAAAATCTGTCCTCATCTCTGTAGTATCGCGATAACAACCACAGCTTTTGAGATAAAGCTTTCAAATTTGGTACAGTTAAGTAAAAATTCGGTGATGAACAAAATTGGCCAGCTGAAAGGAGGTCCACGGGACCCAAACTTTTTTGTATTTGTCTTTACAAAAAAATGTATTCTTGATGAAATATTATTAATCATGTCTACTATATCAAGCGAATAAAATGTATTTTCCAAGTACTTAAGTAAAACTATGTAAACTGACATTTTTTACACATTTGACCTCATAAAATGGGGTTAGGATAAATTTGGCTGTTTGATATGTGTAATATCTAATTTAGTTACAAAAATGTCAATGTTAATAAGAATTGACATTTGAATGTCAAACTGTTAAATTTATCCTAACGCCATTTTATGAGGTCAAATGTATAAAAAATTTAAGTTTACATCAGCTTTATTTAAGTAATTGGAAAATATGTTTTATTGGCTTGATATAATAGACATGAGTTATAATCTTTCATCAAGAATATATTTTTTTGTAAAGGCAAATGCAAAAAAGTTTGGGTCCCGTGGAGCTCCTTTCAGCTAGCCAATTTTGCCCATCATCGAATTTATCACTGTCTTTGGTCTTTAGAATATGTGTACCAAATTTGAAAGATTTATCTCAAAAACTGTGGCTGCTATCGCGATGCTACATACATGCAGACAGATTTTTTTTCCATAAAGTTATGTTTTTTCATTATAATTCGTTGAGATTCGTCCAGAAATGCAATAAAAATTTTTAATTTTTTTACCGAAATTACGCCTTTTTTCTACTTTCATTCATTGTGCCTCTTCTGGTGGCACCACATTCACCAAATTTAATGTGTCACCTAAAATGTTGTTGACAATCTTAAATTTGGGAAGTCTCTCATTAGTATTTTTTGAGTTATTGCGGATACATACATACATACATCATAAGGAAAATAGCCAGAATGGATTCAGGAGGGTTCAAAACGTGTAAATCAAACAAAATCTCGAGATCGAAAAAAATCACGATTACTATACTTCATTATATTAGGTATAAGAAAGTAGAAATTAATGAGAGGTAATGTAACAATAATTCAATTTGAAATAAATTAAGCTGAACAATTTAAAAAACACAACAGTTTAAAACGTTAAAAAATGTTTATGGTGGCTTTGAACGACTACTATATTTCAAGGAAAAAAAAGTTAGTTACTTGAACCGACTGCAACCTTCTCACCAGTGCTAGAAGGGCATTAAACATTGTCTAATTGGTAATAAAAATATTTTCAGTTTATTCAGTTATGAAAAAAATTATCAAGGGTAATACCACAAGCTTTTATTATAACAATTCACTGTAAAATATATCGTTGAAATTAGAATTACATTATCTTTCGAATGGTGTTTAGCAAGATCGGTTTAGTACTTTTGGTGCTATCATGTTTACACAGATTCCTTGAAAGACCTATAATATCCACACACACACCGACACACACACACACACACACCCAGACACACACACGCACACATGGACCTTTTGTAAAACACACTTTTCGTGCTTTTTATTATTAAATTCTGGTCATATATCAATATTCTATTGTGGACCGATTACAATAACTTCCCCATTTTCATGGGTTGGTGGTCAGGTTAAAAGACAGAACATTTCAAGAGGGTCATGGTATATGAAGACCAAGAACATATAGATCACTTTTATATATTTTTGACAGGAACACTTCACTTTTACAGATAATATGGAATGATTTTTTAAATAGAAGGCATACTTTAGTAAAACTAAGTTAGAACAGCATTTAGCTTATATGTACGTTCTTGTTTAGAACACTTAAATAACGAAACATTATGACAGTTCGAGTTCCACAGTTTTATATAACAAATTGCATTTTTTAATTCAATTTGATGGAAACCATGGAATTTATCTTATCTAAGCTGCTGAGTCGAGTGCGCCGTTGGAAAGAATGTTATGGAACAGTTCTCTTCTTTAAATATTTTCGCTCATTCGGTTTAATTGCAAATCATTTTCATTGAAATGTGTCGAGTAAATATCAGCACGTTTAGAAAGACATTTATCCTCATTAAATGTTACTATGTTCAACCAGTTCTTTCTCAAATTCTTATCAACAGGAAATCTGAAAAAAAAATGTTTTCTTATGAAATAAAAATTCTCTAATATTCTCATTTCAATTCTGGGAAACATTGAACTTCGATTTCTCATTTAATTTGATTTTCATCAAATGCATTTCTATTTTTCTGCAAACATAATAGTTAACTACCTAAACATACGCCTATGCCACTACAACACAATAGTTTCATATTTACCTGTGAAAATATACGTTTGGGCTCTTATAATACAGTCTTTTACGTACTTCGCGATCTTACCAAATTTGCAACTCACAAATGCAGTTATATGTCAAATATAATTGATTAATAAAGAACAATAATCACAATGTTTACAACAAATAATACAAACTGACATTGTAAATAAACTTCCTCCAACTTGCATCCAACTGTTGCTACGATTCTAAAAATTCAGACAATCAATCAGGAATACAAATTACACGAAGTAAAAAATATTGATTTAAATTTCGAATGTCATAAAAAAAACTTGTGTTTTAAATTTGATAAAATTATTGTTTAAATATTCTTTCAGATATACATATTTTCTATTACTATGTAAATATTGAATAAATTGCAGGACACCACCGTGAGTTGTCATTATTCTAGTTGTATATACTGACAACGTTGTTCGTTTATTCATGAACAAGTTGTTATAATGTGATTATTAGGTGGACAACATAACAAATGATGTAATAATATATCCCTCTTACTTATAAATCCATGTACCAAACCATAACTTCTTATAAATATAGAAATAATATAAAAGGGAAATCTGAAACAACCTGATTATTGTCTTTAAGATTCCGAATTGGTTCGGTGTAAATCAGATTCATCCTGTATATATTCTTAGCACTTGATAGAACTATCTTTGTGAAGAACGTTTCTTGGCTAATGTGTTTGTCTACGAACTTTTGATACCAATCTCTTATGTCATCTTAGCTAAGCGAAGCATATTGTATATCCTAAGGAAGTTACTCCGAGTTTGACTTGCTGATACAGTTTTTATAACTCATGCCTGTTCGTGTGAAATTTATGTTCTGATTTTTTTACATCAATTTAAATAACACAACAAAAGCAACAAAAAGTTTGTATCTTTTGTGCCAGAAAAAAACTAATTTTAGTTATACTGTGTAAGAAAATTATGGAATAAACTTATTTTTTCCGTTGATACAAGGTTATCGAAAGAAAAAAGCTCTGACACATTGATTTGTAATTTTAATTACGCATGCATAATAACCGCAATGAAATTTCCATTGCACGTCAACAACTTGAGAAAGTCGATTGTATTGTATTGCCAATATGAAAATTCTTATTATTACCTATTTTTCATTACAATAACTAAATGTGATCATAGAAGGCAACATTATAAACTTTAAGTATTGATTGTGAAAGATTCAGTTGCATCCTAAGAGTTCAGATATTAATTTTCTGTCTTGATCATATCTAAAAAAAAAAAATAATAAATATAGTAAATAGTTTTATTCTGATCTCAATGAATTTCAGTTATTTTTATTATTTGTATTAAAAGACAAGATGCATGCATCTTCGAAATGCATTAATTTATTTTATTTTCACGATACGTAATATACAGGGTGAACGCCAACTTATCTGTGTAATTTTAGGAGTGGGTTCCTGTTGATATTAGTAACACGAATTGCGAAAAAAAAAAATAATAAAAAAAGAAAGTTGAAAAACTGACCTACCTTAACTAAAATACTGTTAAACTTTTGTGGACCGCTGCATTGCTCATCTGACCCACTTATGACGCGAACAACATGCTTTGTTTACCTAATTTCGTTGTAAATTGCAAAGATATAAAAAACGTCAGAAAATCACCGACAAAGTTATCCTACTCCATTTTTTTAGTTCAATGATTTATCATTCATTTAAAACCTCACAAAAAGCGTGTAAGCGGTTAATCGGCGGGTTTTGATATTCGACCACGTACGAATATGGAGACAGAGGCGTATTCAGGACTCACGTTTCACAATAACAATTATCTTCACTATCAATTTACAAAACTTATTTTAATTTAATTAGTTTCATAATTTATTAACACTTGACAATTTTTTAAATTTATTAGGTAGTCACAAGAGTAGCCATATTACAATAAGTGTTCAAAATTATCACCACCAACCTACACACACAGTTGAGCCCTTCTTATCCAATTTCTACGTACATTCTCAAAAATTAAATAAAAAAATAATCTTTTCAATCACCAACAATAATGTAACTGAATGTTTAGCAAAGAGATCTTGCAGTATAATTTCATCCCCTCCCTATTTAATTCATCATAAAATATCACAAAAAAGTGTAAGGAGCTGTAGGTTCACGGCGACAAAGTGTACCGAACTTTACAAAAATGTATTACATTACAGGAAAAAAAATCTATAAATTCACTTCAGGTCGGCTCTGTTAGTGGACGGCATTCATTATTATGTCGGCACCGTTTGTGCGGCATTTCAAACGGTGCCGACTTTCATTTTCCTCGAGATCAATGTTCGGCGCGTTTGAAGGGATTATGTTATAAAAATGTCATCGGAGACAAATGGCAAAAAAGTAGTGAACCAATTATTGTAAAAACAGGGTCAATGTCGTAGTCACCGAACCTATCTTAATTTCTTTTCGGTTGAGATAGGTCAGTTAATAGGATCTCAAAATGTTGTAGTAATTTTATTTATTTTTTTCCTCGGAAACTATAGCACATAGATTTTTTTTTTTATATGAATTTACCATTAAGGGATCTACCATCCCTTAAATTTAATAAAATAAGTTAGAACTCACCCTATATAAGTTAAGAATATAACAAAAAAATTTTTTTCTTAAATTTTATTTCGTAAATAATTTTAATTTAAAATTTAAATATTTATGCAAGCAAAGCCATGTGATCGCGAACACTACGCTATTGGCCTGACATCATACCGTAAAACTTTGTCTTTGATAGTTTACCTGTTTGCATTAAATTGCTAGTCTATGACTGTTTAGTCTCGCGTTTATTTGTTATTTACGTAAAAATCTTTAATATACTAATTTGGTGAAAATGACAGACAGCTGCTGCACTAGGTAGTTTCTTTGCTAATAATACTGATTTTATTTTTTATCAGTGCTGAAATCAGAGGTACAAAAGAAGCCAGGTATGTATCGAGTAGTGGTGAGAGGTATGAAACTTCTCGTATGGTCTAATGTTACTATCCGACCGACATCATAGATGTCTCTGTGGCGGATAGCGACTTGCGAAGCAAGTACCGAGGGCGGCGACCTCCAGCCCAGGTGGACTAAACTACTGTTATTAAATATGATTTGAACGTAACAACTACTCAGCGGGCAAATACCCCGACCTGCATTGGATTACACCTTCAAATCATGATAGATCGATACCCAATATCATTTGTCAATTCCTAACCAGACATAGACCAGTTTCGAACTTATTTGTTCTCCTCAGTGTAATCCAATGCAGGTCGGAGTATTTGCCCGCTGAGTAGTTGTCCCGTTCAAATCGTATTTAATAACAGGCGTGTATCATTCAGTGATCGCAACAATAAATTTGTTTAGACCCACTTTTATCATTTTTCTGTGATTAGATATCCATATTCACAAACGTTTTTAGGTACCTAACCTCAAAATACATAAACACAAACAAACATACGTACAAAATTTAAATATTAACTATTATTTTTCGTCAGAATGCTTCATTAATTTTTTTGTAATAATTTAATTACATAGATAGTAAATATCTATTGGAAATAGTAATAATAAACGTTACTGCTGATGAAAATGCCGTATTTATAAATACCTCTTACTTTATGTGACACAGAAGAATCATATCAAATCATTAGTTTTAATGAGAAAACTTACATTAAAATGATCCTGGCAGCAATATAATCGTGGAGATTTAGATAATTTCACGATTTGGTTGTTCCGTTTTATAGCAATGTATAATTTATTTCTAATTTTAGAGACACAAAATTAACTTTTCTAGGTTTTTATTGTTGTATTTGTACACTTAAATATAACACAACATTTATAATTCCTTTTCTTTTCAATTTACATGGTAGAACATAAAAGTATCTAACATCGTATTTTAATTTGTAAACACAAACCTCGAATACCATAGTATTTACTTGTAGCAAACTTATGCAGTCTGACCTCACACCGCATCTGGCGGAAGAATGCATCGTTTAAACGTGTTTAAATTCGCGGCTAAATTATTATTTTTTTAAATTTTTAATCCAAACAAGTCGATTTCCCATCTCTATCAATGTGTCTGCTGTAAGAATTTTTTGAAATTCCTCGTATCATCTTGATGTGATTAAAAACACAATGATAGGGAGGTAGACGGAAAATTTTAGAGCCATGTTGTTCTTCCAATTGATCCGCCTTATATATTTTCGGTGGCTTATTTTTGAAACAGAAAAATTTATAAAAATTTCAAAATTTCTAATAATCTAGTCAGTAGAGATTTTTACCCAACAAAAGGTGAGCAAACCATTTTTATATATGTTGTTTAGGTCGGGACCCTGATGAAAAATCCAAGTTTTCGACCTTGGGGTGGGAGGAAGCGCGAACCGCTATCTTGAATAAAAAGTGCAAGAAATTGGTTTTTCAAAATAACTCCACAATTGTGTATTGTGTAGTATTCAGTTAACTATTAATCCTTAAATATCTCGAAAACGGTTGTTTAGAATTACATCGTAATTTCAATTAAAAATGTCAGTACAGCTGTTCTGAAAAAAAAGTAGATTATATTTTGATCATTTACTGTATATTGTACTGCACGCTTTGTATAACCTAGGTCAAGCTAATACGAAATTATGATTTCTCACCAAAAGAAACCTACTGTACCGATTTTGAACTAAATGTAGTTTTTGAGTTGCATCGAAAAAGTCATTTAAAAAATTTTATTTCAACGTATTGTATCTCATTAACTAGACGCATATTACTTAAGCACGTCTGGTTAAATCTTCATATTTTGAGCCAAAGAATCTTTAGTCACTCTATGGCCCATTCTTATAACTTAGCATGTATATAAAAAAATATATCTTTTTTACAGTTGTTCTATTTTAAGGTTCATTAGAACAGGATTATTATTCATTTGTGTACTAATCCTGGAGGAAATTAATTTTTTTAATGTAATACAACTGGAGATAATAAAGAAACATAATTTACATTTATTGAAATCCACAATTTAGGCAGCATAATATGATAAATTGTATTAAACTGAGTCTGATACATTAAATTGCATGAGTTAACAGGAATGCCCTAGGGTTCTCGAGAGAAAAGAGAATATTCCTCTCTGGACTTGAAAAACAAACGCTAAAAGTTAGAAACAACAAACAATAATAGAAAATGTAAACGAAAATATTTGTAATATTGAAAAAACTTCGAGCATTAATTTCAGCACAAATTAATTCTTGATAGTTATTCTTCTAGGCTATACAGCTTTTATTAAGCTGGCTTTAGTTAATGTCAGTAATATTTGAAATTCAGTTTTACGAATTTGTTTTTCATTGATTCTCAATGGTAGAAGTTATAAAGTTTTTCCAAAGGAACAATGCGGACAAAAATTTATTAGCTACTGTAGGAAACATGACGTCAGAAATTTATTATAACAGATTTTTTAGAATAAATCATGGATGTTTTAACCCTTAACTGGTCTGGTATAAACCATACTTGTCACGTAAATGGTCAGGCATTGTCTCAGAGTTTACTATTTTCAAAAATAAAAATAGAAACAAAACCTAAAATAAACATTTTATTGGACGTGCATATTATGAACATTATTCAACTGGAACATGTAAAGAAAACTAATTAAAGCATAAAAAATACATAAAATACTAATCAAAAACAATATTATGCTGAAAAATCTTGACTTCCAGCAAGAACTAAACTTCATCGTTCTTTTGCACAGTCATTACAAACTGGTTTTGTGCATGTTAGACAAACGAGCTTTTTACATTGCATGCAGAGGTATTTTGTCATTCTGTGCTTTTTACTAGGACACACGTGACAAATCGATTCTCCAAAATCAGATATTCTTTGTTCATGTCTGTTGGTTCTTCTGAAATTCCAAGTATTCCTCCAATGGTGGAACGTATTTCTCGTGGAATACTTGTAATTGCGAAACGTCTCTTCATATGATCTTGCACTAGTTGGCTGGCTAACTGCAAATCAAATACACTTTTTTCCTTCATTATTAGATTATATTTAAAACATTGATGTAGGATATATGAATTTATAACGGAAATGTCCAAGAGGTAGACAAAAATTGCCAAAGGCCATCTACGAGTTCGGTTGACTTGAGGTGTTTTTTGAACATTTTTCGTCTAAAGAATCTACTCCGGCTTTATTTTCATTATAATAGGTAATGATTTCTGGCTTATTTGTACTGGGGTCGGTGAAACGTCTATCATGCATGGAAGATACTAGTACCGTAGCTTTTCCAACTTTTCCCACATGGGAAATTAAAGTGCATTCTTCTCTAAATCCATAGAGTGTTGATCCTACTGTTCTTTTCTTGTTGGGTAGAGAAGATGGTGGTATTTTGGGGTTGTTTTTTTTTTCATTGTGCCCACGTATGTCAATTTTTTTTCCTCAAAACATCCACTAGTTGTATCGAAGTATACCAGTTTTCAGCTGTAATATTACGATTGTTGTTGAAAAGAAGTGCAGCTAGGCATAATATAGCTTGAGTAGGCTTCAGAAACTTTCGATCTTCACTACTGTGGCCATGTTCGTCTGAGTCCTTTCCGGTATAGATGTAAGCAATATATAAATAACTATTTCGCGCATCGGTCAGACATTGAATTTTAATTCCGTATTTTGCCGGTTTGTTTGGCATATATATCTTGAATCTACATCTTCCTCGGAAACTTACAAGCATCTCATCCACTGTAGCAGACTGAGCAAGCCCATAGACACTTTGACAGTTTTCTATAAAAGTATTGAATATGAATGAAATTGTTGCAACTGGATCATCTCTTCTTGTTCGTGACTGATCTAAATATGTCTCGCCCAGTTCCGTCGGTTGCAAATAAGCGGTCTATGTTTTCGTGATTTGAATTGAATATTGCCGTGTACACTTGAAGTCCTAAAAATGCCTTTAGTTCGGTCATATCAATGTCTCTAAGATGATATTTAGAATGAGCGGAATATCTCTCGAGCATCATGTTTAAGTTTTTGTTTGTATATATTACAATATTATGTAAGATGTCATCACTGAAAAGCAAATTCCAAACCGATAAAGCATCAGCAGTTTCACCAAGCATTTTTGCTTTTGCTTTTAGAGTGGGAACTTTTTATAATTATATTGTGTTTTCGAGTTCTAGACGAAGGATAAACTTCTGAAGTAGACCGTCTATATCTATTTTTACCATACACATACGTTTTTCCACCATTAGTTACGTCAACTTTAACTTCTCCCTCAGAATCCCCAGAATCAGATAATTCTGAACTAGTTTCATGTTCGGATTCAATATTATAATCCTTCGGCACATCATCCACATTACTTTCACTATCATATTGTTCGTCATACCATTTTTTGAAGGGTTTATTCATAATCTTCATCTCCTAAACGTACATGTTTCGATGGCCCGGCCATATTCACAACAATATCTCATACGAAAAAGAGTGCCTATAACGGTATGGCGTCGTCTGATAGACTACGACTGAACTAATTCTTGATATATCTGGTAAGAAAATATCGCATCCCCGCTGCGAACATGAGTACCTGTCATGCTCCAATATGAGAAGGATTAGATAGAAGGGGCAGTACGTGGGCGATTCCAGTAACGAATAAGAAAGAATCACAGTTATAGCGTAGACTGTCAGACGACGCCAGACCAGTTAAGGGTTAAGGTTCTTAACTTTTATTTATTCTAAATAGACCCCTTAAAAATAAAAATATTTGGTGAAAAACACATATTAGTTTCTTTTTATCACCAATTTTTTTTAACGTCTTTATTGATGTATTAAATATTACATATATTGTGTCTATCCTCTTTAAGTCCTCCTGTAATCCATGGTCTATGTCATGTGCGATATAGTGTAAAGCCGTTTAGACGGACCCCTAGACGTGAAATGAGTATCCCTGTCTAATTCCTAATAATAACTTTATACCTTTAGTCGTGGCTGAATGGAACTAGATTCCGAAGCCAAAAAAAAAAAAAAAAAATTACATATAATATAACAATACAATGTGGATGAAGAGCTAGAGCTAGAAGAGCTATTCTACCCATTTTAACTTTATCGGAACTTAACGTCATTGCAATTACGGTACTTTAATGCGTCATTATTAAATGATTCCAAAATGGAATCAATTTATCATAAAGAAATTACAATGTATTTATACTAAAATCATTATTTCTGGTTATATTTACTACATTAAAAATGCGATATTGCAAATAAATAGAGGTATGGAGGTGTAATAAGTCAACAAATACGGGAATATCTATAATTGTATAAAACAGTTACGATTTAACTATTATTAAATATGATTTGAACGAAACAACTACTCAGCGGGCAAATACCCCTACCTGCATTGGATTACACCTTCAAATCATGATAGATCGATAGCCAATTTCATTTGTCAATTCCTAACCAGACATAGACCGGCTTCGAACTTATTTGTTCTCCTCAGTATGCCATAGGTTATGGAACAGACAAATGATAGTGGCCAACCTGCTAGTCATATACTAACTGAGGTAAATTGAGTAGTGGTGAGAGGTATGAAACTTCTCGTATGGTCTAAATGCTACTATCCGACAGACATAATAGATGTCTCTGTGGCGGATAACGACTTGCGAAGCAAGTACCGAAAGCGGCGACCTCTAGCCCAGGTGGACTAAACTACTGATATTGGCTATCGATCTAGCATGATTTGAAGGTGTAATCCAATGCAGGTCGGGGTATTTGCCCGCTGAGTAGTTGTTTCGTTCAAATCATATTTAATAACAGTAGTTTAGTCCACCTGGGCCAGAGGTCGCCGCTCTCGGTACTTGCTTCGCAAGTCCTATTCGCCACAGAGACATCTATGATGTCTGTCGGATAGTAGCATTTAGACCATACGAGAAGTTTCATACCTCTCACCACTACACAAGTTAACTATGTCAGAAAGTGTGGTATGGATAATTTCCGAGACTACTTTTTGATTAAAAAATGCTTATGGATTCTACTAAATTTAATTCAAAGCTTTTTTCTCGTAATGTTTAAATTTAGAAAATTGTGACCCGACTCTAAAGCATGATTGGGAAAAGCTGAATCTGTTTTTGGAAAACATAGGTGTTCTTTATATCTAATTTCGATCAAACGACCAGTTTGACCCACATAGAAGGCATTACAATCTGGATATGTCGGTTTATAAACTATCGGTTTCTTAAATTTGCTAGTTTTATTCTTAATGTTGTGCAGAATGTCTGAAAGATTTGACTGATTTAAAACTAACTTTCAGATTATATTGTTGCGAAACGTCAGGAACTTTTTTTGAAATTGTACCATTTAGTATGTCAAAAGTATATATTTATTTAACTTGAATATACAGATAAATACTACATATAATATGCGAATTTTAATTGTTTTTTATTAATTAAAATGTCTATAGTAATTTCCTGAAAATCACAGTAAATGCTATTGTTCTCATAGTCTTTATTTCAAGTTTCAAATACTTTTCTGAAAGGAGTAGCGATAAACAGAAGGGGAGTCAACGACCAATTAACCTTTATGATTTCTTCAAAAAAATTTCTTGTTTCATCAAGGGACTAAAACACACTTTACTCCCGAGATGCATACAATATTTTTTGTATGAACGGGCACAAATTTTATTACAAAAAAGAAAAACGAAATGTTAAAACTAACGAAAAAATGATTGGTGACGAAGCTTTTGTATTTTATTCAGAATTTAATTAGGTATCCTTGTATTTAGTTGTCTGTTTGACATTTGTTTATTTCTGTTTGGCGTTTAGATTACTAAATATTACTAATTACCAAATATATGAACTGTGAAAACTACTTCATTACTATTAATTCTAATTTAAAATAAGTTACATTTTATGGTTTATATGTTTGATTCTTAATTTTTTGATTTTTCTACATAATAAAAATGTTAATGTTACGTTATGTTTGTATTATTCATTGGTTTTCATGGCGATATTAAATCCCTCAGGGAATAAACGCTCGTTTTACTCCCTGTTTTAAAGCAGTAAGATGGTATTTTATTCCGGTCGCACAAAAAAAGTCTTCTAATTGTCTACGGGTACCTGTAAAGCTGACTTACATATCGTCTACATATCTGAATCAAAATTATTAAATAAGAATTTATCATTGTTTCTTCTAATTGTGAAATAAATATATCTGCTGAAAGAGGGGTTCACGGAGGTTCCATTGTTAATCCCATATTCTGTACGAGGAGGATTTCTTTTTTCAAATTTTGAACACTTTATTGACAATTTTATGACAAATAAAACTTTAATGATCGTCTAAAATTTGATATTTTTAGAAAATTGTATAAATAAAGCAATTTACAGATTTTAAGTACATAGATAATAATTAGTCGCCGTCTGAATAAGCCACTTCCTTGTCTCAGGCTTTACAAAGACTTATTGATTTTTCATGGACCACTATATTGTTTTGTTATGAAATGAATAACTTTTCTTAAATTAGTCCCTTGAAAAACAATTTTCCTCGGCATGTATTACATTATCCGAAAGCTCTTTTTAAGCGCAATCTGAAAAACGGAAAATCCAATATTGCTGCCATGAGAAAAACAAAAGTTACCTCGGATACCTCGAAAACAAAAGACTATTGAGCATTCGTTTCTAAACCAAAATATTAGTCTCCAAAAAGTGTTCTATTAATGTAAAAGTCTAAATACTCTTTGACTAAGGATTACTTGGCTACAGCCAAAAAGAGACATCACAAAATTTTCCTTATTTGATCTCAAAAACAGTTTCATTTAGCCGTGATTAGTTAACGGATTTGGAATCAGCATAAAATTTGCTAAAACTTATCCTATTTAAACGACCTTGTAGGTCATACCGTTTCCGAGATCCCAATGGTGACCATCGATTTGGGACACAGGGTGTTAAACGTGGCGCCAGAGTTGCAAATATTTAGCAATAGAGATTCCAATCTGGGTATAAGAAAAATACACTCGATAACAACAAAGAGTTCACGTATGGGCAGATAAAGTTCAGAATAGGTTTATATGTCCTTTTCGGAGAAAATGTAACTGTAAAATATCTACAGAACGAATTATTATCGGATACTTTTAAGGCTGACCTAGACCTAATCCAGTTACGCCATATATAATTTCGAATATATAAGGAGAATTTATTGACGGACTTAAGCTACTGACCAGTTGTAAACTCATTGCTGTTTTATGTTTTATTTTTGTTGCTTTAGACAACTAAAAACAAGAAATATTTATTTTACTTCTCTAATTAATTTTATTTAAATATAATATGTATTTGCCTAATTTTTTCAAACCTAGTATTTATTCAATAAATTCGGAACCGTTCTAGTTTATCTGTTGAAACAAACTTCATTATATAGGTCGTTTTTTCCTTCAAACAACTTACAAGAAGTAAACTACCTTGGTATCTACGAAAGTAATGTAGATACTATGATCATTGAAATACTTGAGGGTGACGACAGTTTTTTGAAGGTCGAATTGTTTTTTCAACAGGAAGCCCTGTTCTATTGAAAAATAATTATGTTATCACAGCCAGCGGATTCCTAAATAATATATAGGATAGTCCACTCTACAAAACCTCTCTGTAGAATGGACTTCCCTAGATTTTTTCCTTGGGGATACTCAAAATCTAAGTTCCACGTCATATAACCACAATGTCTTGAAGAATTACATACAAGAATAGTTCAATAACTTCATTTTTTGACTCGTATTTAATAATGAAGAAAAACCATTCGAATATCGACGACTGTACCTCTGTAAGATAGTCATTTTGAGCATTTAACAAAATTGCTTAAAAAGTTTCTTTTCTTAAACTAGAAATTTAAAATTGGTATTCAGAAACCAAGAAAGGAAAAAAATATATAGAAACCAATTGATAGAAGACAAAAAATTTTAATGGTAGTGTGGAGAATGGAAAGGACTTTCAAAAGAGGTGTTACTCGGCTCAAGTTACGTGAAATTTTCGAGAGGTTATGAGGGTTAGGATGATGAAATGGTCTGAACGATTTTGCTAAAATGTGCCCCCCTTCGAAATATTTGATTACGTGTCTTGCCGATTTTTTTTAAATCTATCGTAAACAGTTTTATCTAGGACATCTTAAGAATTTATAAATGTATAATATTACATACTTATAAATTCATTAAAAAAACAAGTTTGTCAATTCTAAATAAACAATTACAAGCTATTTAGACATTATCCAATCGCCTTATACTAACATTAAAACAATCTCTTTAATCACCAGATTACTTTTGATTACCATAGTAGTATGCTGGCTGTATTCTGCACATATTGGAAACTATTTAACTGTATTTTAATAACACCAGCTGGACTATA
This sequence comes from Rhamnusium bicolor, assembly GCA_029963845.1. NCBI lineage: Eukaryota > Metazoa > Arthropoda > Insecta > Coleoptera > Cerambycidae > Rhamnusium > Rhamnusium bicolor. The sequence goes on along the minus strand of JANEYF010004687.1, from coordinate 11,718 downwards.
AGTGGCCATTGAGGTATCTATTCCCACAGCCATTGAATGTACATATGTTGCACACAAGTTACATATAAAGCGCCAAGTACACAATTAAATAGGTTATACTCTGGTTCAATGACTGAACATAATGCAGTTAGATAAAATACATAGCTAATATGATGAATTGTCCAATAATATGATGGTCTAGATACACAAGCCTAGCACATGAAATGATGATTCTCAATATTAATTATGTCCAAATGCTCGAGATATCTTTAACAGTTGGAACAGTGAAAAACTGTATTAATTCCGTCAAAACAAAATGCAATGGCTGAGGATATCAGTAAAAATAAAGTGTTTTTAGGGAAAAGTAAAATCAGAACTTTTCAAAACTATAATAAATAAGAAAATAATCCAACACGGAAATCTGGAATAGTCATTTATACAACTAGTTTGCAAACTGATTCGTTTTTGAACAAATGGCCATTTTAAAAAAAAGTAAAAATGTAAAACAAACACGTTTTTTATTAATTTTTGACTTAGGCTAGTTTTTGTTAGTATTTTTGTTTTTTCATTATCGTCTTTGACAGTGAATCAATTATTAATACTTTACCCCAGTACTGGTTTTTCAATAATCGTTGTCGATTTATTTTAATTTATAGCATGAGTGTATCTGTAAAGCAGATAATAGAAATTCTTACGATGATTGAGTGATAGGATACGAACTCAACAAGAAGTATGTAAATTATCTAATACCAAATATCCAAAACGACCCAAAACTCAATCGACAGTGAGTAAAATTGAAAAAAAATAGACTGGTACGGTGGAAGATTTACCCAAAACAGGTCGCACAAGTGTTGACGAGAATACAAAATTAAATATTTTACTGGCTGTTGAAGAAAATCCACATACCAGCGTTCACCAGATTAGTCGCGATTATGATGTTACTAAAACGTCAGTACATACAGTATTAAAATTAGAAGAATGGCATTCCTTTAAGATTCAGCTTGTGCAAAAACTTAGTGATTATGATCCATATCGGAGGATACAATTTTGTGAACCAATAATGAATATGTGCAATTGTGATTCTCTTCTCCGAAGAATGCATTCTCAAATTAAATGGTGATATGAATCGTCAGAATTGTAGATACTGGACAAGGGAAAACTCTCGATGGATGCGGAAGTAGCACACAGTATCCACAAAAGGTAAATGTGTGGGTGAGAATTGTAAGAAATAGAATCATAAGACCCTATTTTTTTCGATGGAACTGTAAAGGGACCGGCATATATCCAATTTTTAATGGGCTATTTCATTCCAATATTATTAAATTTATTCCCCAGTAGAATTAATCCTAGAAATATTGACGAAAGCCTGTGGTATCAACAGGACGGTGCACTTCCCCATTATGCAGCAGACGTTCGAGAGTATTTTAACCAAATATTTCTGAACAGGTGAATTGGTAGACGTGGATCCACCGAATGGCCACCAAGGGTATTGGACCTCAATCCATTAGATTATTTTCTGTGGGGCAATCTAAAAAACTTAGTTTATAAAACCAAACTGGAAAATATTGTTGAATTAAAAGAGAGAATTATAACAGAAATAACCAACATTTCTCAGGAAACTATAAACAAAGTTCAGCAACACTTTATTCAGCATTTAGGGCACTGCATTAACTAACCGTTAGTTAGGGACCATTATTTGTTCAAACAAAACAAGAAAATTTAGTAAATTCTTATATTCAAAATGGCCGTATCTTTCAACTTATCAATTTTAGACCTTAAATGTGATACATTTTTGGAATCAGCTGTTGTTTTAAAATCCAAAAATGGAGAAACATACAGGATGTTTCATTTAAATATATCAGAGACGTCATAACGGAAGCAGTGATGACGCTATCACCAAAAAAAAATAAAAGATAAGGTGCGCAATTGAAATTAAAAACCGATGTATCCGAGGATTTTTGGTTTAAGAAATAATGAATATATTCCATAGTTATACAACTGCCAAAAATCTATTTTTATTGAGGTGCAATCTAATAACAAAAATGATGTAAAATCGTCCAAATTTTAATGCAAAAGTACCCATTGTTTCTGATTGCTATTGAAAAGACATTGTTTGTCTATGCTTGGTTGTGTTTGTGTCAACAGTCAAAATAATCGAATTTTGTAATACCTATTTAAAAAATGGATAGTAAAAGCGAGTGTGATTTTTCTTGTCCGCCAGCATATTCAGCAAATTTGAATCTTTTGTCGGAGACAACGGCTTTAATGAATTTAACGCATGGTGCAAGAAGAAAACAGTTGGAAACGTTTCAGGAAGAATTATTTTGACGTATTTTGAAGACATCAAAAAAATGATATCATCTACATTGTGGTCTGTATATTTAATTCTAAAAGCGGATGTAGCCATGTTTTGCTTAATAGCTCAGTGAACTGACAAAATTGCAGGTATAGAAGCAGGGATAATCCTAATTCGATGGTTGAGATACATCTCCTTCAAAAATTAAATACATATGTAGGCAGGAATAGTCGACAATAAAATATTAAGTCTTTTCTTCATTGAAGGGATCCTCACAGGGAGAAGATTTTTGGACTTTTTGCGAAATGACTTTGTATCCGCACTTGCAGAAATTTTCCGGAACGAGAATGATTCTGGCTTTCCAGATAATACTGTCTGGTATCAACAAGATGACACATCCCCACACTTTGGGCGTCTGTGCGCATTTTCTGGATAACAGCTTTCCTAGAAGTTGGATTGGCAGATAAGGTCCGATAGAATAGCCCCCAAGGTGCCCAGATATTATACTCATTAATTATTTCTTATGGGATTATTTAAAGCTAAAGGTTTATGTCAACAGACCACAAATTTAGAGGATTTAAAAAAACGCATTATAGATTAAATACGCATAATTAGCATAATCATTCAAAATGTATAAGAGGAATTTGTAAAAAAAGCATGCCTATTTTCAAGAAATTGATGAATGGCAGTTTGAACATTTAATTTAATAATTTTGTTTGCTTGGCAACGGTTTTTGATTTATTTTTTGTTAATAACAAAATTTAGGTTTTCAAATTTTCAATTAATTTTCTTTTGTTCGAAAACTTTCTTATGTAAGTTATCAACATTTTTATACTGTCATTTTGGCAATTAAAGCATCTATTAAAATTAGGCGAAAAAATAGTAGGTTGCCACTTAAAATAATATATCAATGAAGTCACTACTTAAAGATAAAAGATGGTTGGAAATTGTACATGTTACAAACATGTTCATTTTTATAAATTAAAATCGACCTGTCCTGTCCGTTCTCCAAAGAAAAATTTTCTCAATTTTAATGAATTTATTCCATGCTTTATCCGCTCAGTGCATAATAATAAAGCTATTTTCAAAGGATTCCTGAAGACACAAATTCTAAATTTTTTTTAAATATGACGATCATTTTGTCTTGATTAAGGTTTTTAGTGTATTCAGATCGAAGCCTAAATAACTGTCTTGAGAATTCAGTCCAGCCAAGATAGAAATGTTTATTGTTTTTCGCCTCTACAACTTACTTATAATGTGACGTCAAATAGTCCAGTGCATTTAGACAAATAATATGTCGCTTAAAGAAAAAAGTGCAAGAAAGCTGCATTTTTTGTACTCTAATATCGTCGTTCTAAACAACGCAACATCTAAAAAGTCTCTAGTGATCCGTTGTATGCAAAATCTGTACGGTGCATAAAAGGGTTCAAAAAGTGTTTCCGCGAATATTTCCACTCCTTTTAATTTTACAAATATGAACGCTATTATAAAATCGAGAAGTTAGAGAATTATCTACAAAAAAATTTCTTACTCATTTTATCATCCGTTATAGTTTTCGACAAAACTTGACGTAAAAGTTGTGACTCTAGTAAGTATTTAACTATTCTATGTTTAACAAGTTTATAAATTAGATCCTATATTAAAAAGAAAAACAGGTGTTATTTGATTTATTAATAAAATCAATGTGATTGCTTTATTTAGTGGTTGCAATATGTCAGAATTATGGATACTCAAAGTATAATAATGCGTTATCAAGAACTGATATTTATCTTCAACTTCTTCTCTTCCCCTTTATTCTTCTTATGCTTAATCGTCTTTTCTTTCGTCTCTTTCTTCTATATTTTCTTTTTCTCCTTCTCTTATATTTTCCTTGATTTCTTCTTGAGAATTTAAACCAGATTGCCCCTGACAAATATCGCAAACAGAAGAGCATTGGAGTCCCAACTTTCGACATCTACAAATTGTCCGCAATCTGTCGCGCAGTTGTAAAAAATCGTATTTAAAAGACAATCCGTAACAGAATGTGCTGATGTTTTCATTTTTGCTCCAAAAAATTGTATTTTAATATCCATGCCATCCCCAATCTTAGGGGTTCAGCTCATTGCCTAACAATTTCTGAACCTGATAACTCTAAGACGGTGCTCCTCAGCTGTATGTGTTAATGAATGGCGACAACACTAATTATCCATTTTCAACGTGACTTTATTTTTTAAAACTGTAAAATACGTTTACAAATGCCAAAAAACTATCCAAAACTGTATTGTTTGCCAGCAAGAATGCGGTGAGTAGGTATACGCCCAAAGCATAGTATGGGTTACTTATTAAATTTATATACGGACAGAAAACTATTCTATATCAAAGGAGTCGATTATGCTTGAATTTTTATACTTGTCACTAGAAAAGTATTACTTGGCATAATAAATTATTATTGTTTCAATAATATACCAATTGTAAACCAAGAACAGATATATTTTTGAGTTTCATTAGCGCAAGTCTTTAAGTCAATATAAGTTTGAGTCCTTCGAAGTATAAGTATGTATTAAATATACTCTTAATAGTACACTTCTTTCGAGTATTGTTAACCGTGAGAGTAAGTATAAGGGCATCTTAAAGTAAATTCTTATTTTAATGTTTTTCTAGACATAAGAATACTACTCTTGGAATAAAACTACAAACAACTTTGCTGGAAGAATTATACATACTATTAATCCAATAACTGTTATCCTTGATTGAATACGTGCAAATTTCAATGTGAAGTGTTCTATGTTGGAACAAGTGAATCGCGCAATGGTGGGAGGTAGAAAGCTATGACTTTGCCAAACAAAGACGACATACCTTATCTCCTACGCGTCATACATATTGATTATTATGAAATAATTTATATTTATAAAGTTACACTTGCGAAGAAGTAAATGAACAGTATGAACTGTGAAATAGAAGTTAATCAGTCTACGATGGAAGAGCTATTAGCAAGTTGGGAATTGGAGTTCTTACTTTCAAGATTATGTTTAATAATTCTGGTTTTACTGCATGCAAGCTATTTTAATTATGTTAACACGCTTTTATTATTAGCTTCACCTGTATGTTTGTGAGTTTGTTTGTTTGTAACCGACTCTTTGGACTCGATTTTGACCCACTTTAAGCGGACAGATTTAATTGAAACTTTGTACACTTACGAAGAACCGGTAACAATACAATAATTTGATAAGTTTATATCATTATCCTGATCAGGATCGCCAGAATTAAATAATTTCCTCACGTATCCTCTGAGTGAGAGCAAGTGGCTTATTACTGTTAGTACATTCCGTGATTCTCAGTTCGTTCGTTAGCCGAGCGGGCTTAGGCACAAGTCTTAGTCGACGCGAAACGACGGACTCCTCGGGCGTGAGTTCAAATACCGTCTATGGCTGAAAAAAAATATATTTTTTTTCAGAAGTATCTGTTGGATCGTAATATGTTATAATATCAGCATCAATAAGCAATATAAATATAGTTTAAAAAAAACTAAAAAACACGCTTTCATAGCACATCAAACTAAAAAAGTGAAAAATAAATATAGTTTAAAAAAACTAAAAAACACGCTTTTAAAGCACATCAAACTAAAAAGTGAAAAATAATTATTAATATAAACTGAAAACAATAATGAACGAAAAATACTAGTATTATTGTGAAAAAAAGCGTGGGGCACTTTGTGCCATATTTTTCGTATATCGAGCAACCCACGCTTTTTTCACAATAATACTAGTATTTTTCGTTCATTATTGTTTTCAGTTTATATTAATAATTATTTTTCACTTTTTAGTTTGATGTGCTTTAAAAGCGTGTTTTTTAGTTTTTTTTAAACTATATTTATTTTACTTTACAAGAAATGAATACACAACGTCACTATATTGTAGATGAAAAGGTATTCATCTGAAGTTTAATGGTAGTGTACAGATTTCCCAATTTATTTTCCTTTTTGATAATTTTTGCTTGTGTATTATATACAGTCTATAGTCAAGATCTGCATTTTTTTGTAGTGGCGTTTTATTATACAATACATGTGAAATATGCGAGCGCGTGAATAAGTCGTGTATAAGTCGCTCCTGATAAACTGTATGGTAAATCATTTATATTAAATGTGAGCAAGTTGTGAACAGTTATATAGTTGTATAAGATATAGGCGAAGAAGTAAATCAAGTAATTATTAACAATAATTAACAATAATACCTGAATATTGTTAATAAGCTAGTTGCCTCCATTTACTGCATTGGCACTATCTATTATATATTGGACCAGTTGAATAAAGTCGTGGCAATGACTGCTAGCAAGAGAGAAATAAGGTCAGAATTAAAACAAGTTTGTTCGGAGATGTTTACTGAAGAAATGATAAACAAGGTATGTAATAACTTTGTTAAGCAGTATGATAGTAAAATCGATAAGAAGCTGGACAAAATAAATGATTCCATAAAGTCTCTTTCTAATTTTGTCACGTTAAATGAAAAGTCAATTAAAGTGCTTGAAGCAAAAAGTGATTTTAATGAGCAGCATGCTAAAAGAAATTCGTTACGTTTCCGCGGAATCGAATACAGTGAGCAGGAAGATGTTATGGAAATTATACTGTCTTTTATTAATGATAAATTAAATATCAAATGCAGATCTGAAGACATTGATAGTGTATTTCGAGTTGGAAAGGAAAATCAGAATGGAAAAGTAATTTTGGTAAACTTTGTTACTAATTGGAAGCGAGCTGAAGTGTTAAATGCAAAAAAACTATTAAAAAGTACTGGCATCTCGATGTATGAGGATCTCACCAAAGAGAGGTATAAGCTGTTACTGGCCGCAAAAAATAAATTTGGAAAAAGTCAGGCCTGGTCGTCTGGTGGAAAGATTCGAGCGCTTCATAATAATGAAAAAATTGTAATTAATAACTTTGATGATTTGTAATTATTGGCCACGCACATATCGATATGGAAGGCATATAAATATAAGTGTTTCTTTTTATAGCTTTTTGTATGTCTTTTTTCATCTTGATTTATTTTTCTTTTATATCCATTTGAAATTTTTATATTAAGATAAACTTCTTTATAATAATACATTAACATTATATCTTTTCTATCTGTTCAATATTGAACACTAATTAGAGTAATTATTAATTTAGTAAAAATTATGCCTTTTTACTTACTGTAAAGAATGTCAAAAATAACACATTAAGTTACATATAGCATAGTTTCTTATTATATGGATAAAATAGTACTTTTCATATATTTTACCATACTGATAAAATAATAGTTTTTTCTAACCTATATAGGAGCTACTTGTTGGATTCATGCACGGCAAATGGTTTAATTTTTGTCATTTCAACATTCGATCGTTTAATACGGGTTTTGATCTGTTCTCTGAACTGGTAACTAGAGAATCTTATGATATTATTGGACTCTCAGAAACATTTTTAAATAAAAATACCCTTGACAGTGCTATACGAATTCCTGGTTATAAACTTATTAGAAATGATCGAGAAGGAAGAGGAGGTGGAGTAGCGTTTTATGTGAAAGAGGCAGTCAAATTTAAAATTTTAGATGTTCCTAATAATGGGCCTATTGAACAGTTATGGATAAGTATTAATATTAAAGGTAAAAGGCTTTGTCTGGGCACTTTATACAGACCTCCTCATGTAAATTTGCCAGCGTGTATTGAAAGTGTTGAAAATGTTTTAATCAATTTCTTACCAGGATTTGATTATATACTATTTGGGGGTGATTTTAATGTAGATTATTTAAACAAAAACAGTCATAATTTTAATTTATTCAATTCTTTGCTTAATAAGTATGGCTTACATCAACTAATTGAGCAACCAACTCGTATCACTGATAATTCCAGTACCCTGATTGATCTTATTATTACATCTAGTCTAGATTTACCCATAAATAGTGAAGTCCTTAAAATGGATGGCATTTCCGATCACAGTTTAGTCACTTGTAATTTGAAAATAAATAAGTTACGTCAACCTGCTATTTTTCACACTTTTCGAGATTATTCTAAGTTCAATTATGATTCATTTATAGAAGACCTTAATTTGATTGAGTTTGATATAATATATAACCTCGAAAGTGTCGACGAGATGGTCAATTTTTGGAACAGTAAATTGTCATATTTGTTTGATAAACATGCACCTTTTAAATCTGTACGAATAACTAAGCCTCGTGCTCCTTGGCTGACAGATAATTTGAAGATTATGATGAAAATTAGAGACAAATCACTTTTAAAATATAAAAAAAATAAAACTGAAGTTACATGGAATGACTATAAAATCATTAGAAATCTGGTTAATACCGCGGTTAAATCAGAAAAAAAGCATACTTAAATTATCAATTTAAAAAAGACCCCAAAGCATTCTGGAAAACACTAAAAGCATTGAATATTAGCCCAGATGTAAGCAACCCTTGTTCTGCTGTCACAGATGCGAATTCCTTTAGTGAGTTCTTTTTAAGTAGTGTACCTCGGGTACATCCCAATAATAATGATAATTTTATTTCTGAAAACTACGAAGAAAACAATGATGTAAGTTTACAGGGGTTTAGGTTTGATACAGTTTCTATTGAAAAAGTAGAAAAAATTATATCCACTATTAAATCTAATGCCAAGGGATTGGATGGAATTGATCTTAAAATGATTTCTTTAGTTATACCTCACTTAAGTGAACATCTTACCTTTATTATTAATAAATGTTTAACAAGTGGACATTATCCTCAGCCTTGGAAATCGGCTATTGTTATACCTGTGCCAAAAATTAGTAATCCATCACTAGTATCTCACTTTAGACCCATTAGCTTATTGCCCACTTTATCAAAAATTCTTGAAAAAAATTGTTTCTGAGCAGCTCAGATTATTTCTCGACAAAAATAAAATATTACCGTCAACGCAATCTGGCTTTAGGGCCCATCACAGTACAGCCACTGCTTTGCTGCAAGTGACAGATGATATCTTTGCAGCCACTGATGAAAAAAAGAATACTGTTTTGATACTGTTAGATTATAGCAAAGCGTTTGATACGCTAGATCATTTGATTCTGTGTTCCAAATTAAAACATTTTGGGGTGAGTACTGCTGCAATCGCATTCTTTAAAAATTACCTATCCAATCGAACTCAAAAAGTTCTTGTAAATGGTGAATTTTCTGAAACTGCTGTTCTTAATCAAGGGGTGCCTCAAGGTAGCATCTTAGGTCCTCTGCTTTTTGCTATTTACACTGCCGATTTTTCTAAATATTTAAAATGTTGTAAAATGCATCAGTACGCTGATGATACGCAAATTTATTGTTCCTTTCACTTGCATGACATTGGCAATTCTGTTTCTAAAATAAACTCCGATCTGCTTACTATTTCTAAAATATCTAGAGCACATAAATTAATTCTTAATGAGTCTAAAACAGAATTATTAGTGTTCGGTTCTTACAAGGATACAGTTGTAAATAATCCTGATTTTAATATTATTGTTAATGGGGTGACCTTAGTTCCTACAAACTCTTGTAAAAATTTGGGACTGTACCTTGATGTGGATCTTAGGTTCACGGAGCATGTCAATAATTTGGTGAAAAAATCTTATTGTAAATTAAAAACACTGTACATTCATAAAGATTTTCTTAGTACAGATGTAAAGTTAAGACTTTGTGATGCTTTAATATTAAGTAACATTTCTTACTGTGATACTGTTTTTTGGCCTGCCTTGTTAAGTAAAGATAAAGATAGTTTACAAAAGATTCAAAAGTCTTGCTTGAGATTTTCTTATAGTCTACGAAAATTTGACCACATCTCAGATAAGTTCAGAGAGTCACATTGGCTAAACTTAGATGAACGGTTTCAACTCCATATGGCGTGTCTAATTTATAAAATAAATAATCTACAAGTTCCAGAATATTTGTTCAAAAAACTAATTAAAGGTAGTTTTACGCACAACTGTCCTACGCGATCTCGAGACCTGTATACGGTGCCGAGGCATAGTTCTGCCCAATTTGAAAGATCCTTCGTATATAATGCTACTAAATTATATAATAATTTACCCCCTAACCTTAAATCAGCTTCTAGTTTGCCCAAGTTCAGAGACCAGATCAAAAAACTGTTGTTTAATACTAGAAATAATTAAGCCAAATAGGTACAATCTGTATATATATATAAATGCGCTTTTGATATTATTATGTGAAACTGGAATGGTTATGTGGAAGAGCAACACTGTTGAACGTCGCCATTCCCATGAAAATATACTTTTATAAATTGTTTAGAAGATAAATAAAGTCAAGTTATTATTATTATTATTATTATTATTTACAGGGTGACTGGTAAGTCGGCTTATTTCTTTGAGGGTGGGTTAGAAGAACTTATTTGCAATTGATTTAGAGATCTAATAGTTTTTGAGATATTTTATTTTTAAAATAAAAAAATAATAAACACTTTCTTTAATATTTCAGTTTCCTGCGTTAGTTTATATAGTTATGTAATAAAAATTAGGTTAAATACTTTAATAAGATAAAAAGTCGAGCTAAAAAACTACATTTGTTAAAAAAAATTTTAACCCAATCGTACATTCATAGGAATTTATTTTTAAAACTTGGACAATGCATTAAACATGCAAATTATTTAAAAACTTCTATACTTTATATGTATATTACTTTTCTAATGAGGTTTATATGAAGTTTTATAAACAATATTTTTCTTCCTTAAATAATACAAAAATACTAGCCACAGGTAGAGCGTCCATTGTTTTCAAATTCAAAGAGATACAGGGTGTTTCGAAAAACATGTGCCATCGCTTAAACGGAGATTCTACACTGAAAAATAAGACAAATATACCTAATTCCTATCAACATAGGTCCATTTTTTGCTACGTTTCTGAGATATAGAAGTTCTAAATTTTTCTTTGTGTTAACTGTAAAAAATATATACGCGACTGATTTTTTTAGTTTTTTGATGGCCCAATTATGTAGAAAGTTAATTGCCGAAAAAATTTCACCTCTTGACGTTTTTTTAGATATCGGCATCGTGTAGAAGATAAAAGCAATTTTTAAAGTCTTTTTGTCTATAAAAAAAATAAATAAATAATGCTATTAAGTACCCTACATAAAAAAATTGCATCTCCTACACGAAACCTAAACCTAACAAAAATCAAGAGATGATTTCTTTTCAACAATTAACTGTCTACATAACTGTGCCATCTAAAACTGAAGAAGTGGTGTATATATTTTCTTTGCAAAATTAACCGATATAATAATAAAACTTCAACATTCTGCATTTCAAGTACGTAACAGCAATGGACCTATGTTGATGGTAACTATTTTTCTTATTTTTGAGTGAGAAAATCTCCGCTTAAGTGATGACACATGTTTTTTGAAACATATAAGAGCAAGGGAAGTTTCTAAAAAAAAAATAATAATAAAATATCTTAAAAACTGTTAGGTTTTGCATTATGCATA
>JANEYF010004686.1:0-143931 GCA_029963845.1 Rhamnusium bicolor | reverse complement strand
ATGGTGGAGAGATACAATAAAACTATTGAAGAACGCTTGTCCAAAGTGATTGAGAAATATCAGAGGAATTGGTTCGTCACTTACCTCTTTTCCTTATGGCATACAGGGCCTCCATTCACAAGAGGTCAGCTCGCGTGACATTTGGACAAAAGATTAGTCTACTATGTGACTTGGTGTTTGGTACACCAGATGAGGAACGGCTTTCCATACATGATTACGAAGATGAAGTTGGTGAACGGGTAATGAACATGCATGAACTCGTACGAGATCGAATTGCCATGGCAAGTGGTTGCGTGCAAACTCGTTAGGATCTTACTGCAAATTCAGGAGGGTTCTAAGCGGGAGATTTGGTTTGGCTAAACCCACAATAAAAGAAGGGCAGGTCTCCGAAGCTTCACCCGCCTTGGGAAGGACCAAACAGTGTCGTCACCAGAGTAAACGACGTCGTATATCGAATTCAACAAAGTCCAAAATCAAAGAGGAAAGTTGTGCATATAGAGAGAGTAGTATGCAGAGAACAACGAACTCTCTGACCGAGACGTTTAGACTTTAAGAGAGGGAAGTGTTACGCCAATGAAATATGTGAACTCATAATTCCGAAATGTACCAAGAGATGGCGTTACCGGCAATAAAGCTTAATTTAAATAGCGAAGTTAAACACGGAAGGAATTACAATTGTTCTAGAAGGGTCAGGGACATTCAGAAAAGCTCTAGACTGTTTAACATTTGGTAAAGACGCTCAATACTGATTTCGAATTGTACGAGTAAAGAAAAAATAAGTTAGACTAAAGTAGTGTTTAACTTTGATTATAATTGTTAATAATTCATAATTTGTTAATAAAGTAGGAGTAACTGTTACCAGGAGCTTCATTCAATGAATTCATGGATTGAGGTGTATGTGGACACAGCAAACGCGTTACCATATGAATGTGAGATGCGTTCTATTTATATTTTTGCTTTCTTGCAACTTTATGGTATGAGGAAGTATGCATTTTATTAACACGCTTTGAATATTCTTTTTAACACGCTTTTAACACGCTTTTATTATTAGCTTCACCTGTATGTTTGCTTGCTTGCTTGTTTGCTTGTTTGTTTGTTTGTAACCGACTCTTTGGACTCGATTTTGACCCACTTTAAACGGACAGATTTAATTGAAACTTTGTACACTTACGAAGAACCGGTAACAATACAATAATTTGATAAGTTTATATCATTATCCTGATCAAGATCGCCAGTCCTTTCCTCACGTATCCTCTGCGTGAGAGCAAAGGCTTAATATGTAAGTACATTCCGTGATTGTCAGTTGGGTCGGTGGTCGAGCGGGCTAAGGCAGTCGACGCGAAACGACGGACTCCTCGGGCGTGAGTTCAAATCCCATGGCTGATATAAAAGAATATTTTTTTTTTCAGAAATATCTGTTGGATCGTAATATGTTATAATATCAGCATCAATAAGCAATATAAATATAGTTTAAAAAAACTACAAAACACGCTTTCATAGCACATCAAACTAAAAAGTGAAAAATAAATATAGTTTAAAAAAACTAAAAAACACGCTTTTAAAGCACATCAAACTAAAAAGTGAAAAATAATTATTAATATAAACTGAAAAAAAATAATGAACGAAAAATACTAGTATTATTGTGAAAAAATCGTGGGGCGCTTTGTGCAATATTTTTCGAATATCGAGCAACCCATGCTGTGTATTATTCTGTGGAGCTTTTGAGCTAGCACTACTTGACGGACATGACGAAACTGAGTCCTCTGATAACCCGGGAATACTTCGAGGTCTAGTAAATTTTGTATCTGAACTAGATGCCATTTTTAAAGACCATTTGCAAAACAGTACTGTGTTTAAGGGCACTTCGAGGGCAATTCAAAATGAACTTTTAGATTCGATACTGGCGATTATTCACGAAGAAATAAAATCTGAATTTAATCAATCTGACTTCATTGCAGTTCATGTGGATGAAACCACAGATAGTTCCAATAAAGTACAAGTAGTTTTTGTGTTTAGATACATTTTAGACGGTATTGTATGTGAAAAATTTTGGAAATTTATTCAGCCTCAAGGAACGACATCTCAGCATTTGACAGATGTAATTTTAAAAGAGTTAGAATGTCTGAAAAATAATGAAAGTCCTGAAAATTGATAGCACAAAGTTACGATTGAGCATCAGTAATGAGTGGTGCTTTTGGAGGTGTACAAGCCAAAATTAAAAAAAGTTATCCTTCAGCAAATTTTATTCATTGTTACGCTCATCAACTAAATTTAATTTTACAAAAAGCATCAAGTCAGGATAAAAGCATAAAATTTTCTTGCTAATTTACATAGCTTTTCTTCATTCTTTGGAAAATCGCCAAAAAGAGCAGCCGTGTTATATAATGTTGTTAAGGTGAGATTACCTACAGCGGCTCCAACACGATGGAATTTTAATAAAGTGCATAGAGACTGTTTATACCTATCGAACAGAATTATTAGATTGTTTAGAAAAAATTCATTGATAATGAATCAGAAAACAATACTCTAAACCAAGCTATTGGTTTAAAAAACTACTTACAAAATGAACATTTTCTTTACTGGTTAAATTTTTTTCATTTAGTTATGCCTCATTGTGTTATATTGTTCAATCAATTACAAAAATGTAATATCGATATCATAACAGTAAATAAGTGTATTGGCGTTTTTAATAGTAAAATTGAAGACATTAGAAATAAAATTTTGAATAACTATTTGGAGGAGACATCTATGTAGTCTGCCCAGAGATGTAAAACGGAAGAATCAAAAAAGAGAATTTCGTTAGAAGTTTGTGATATAATTACATCTGAGATCAATAACAGGTTTGGCTTCAGTAATCATTTAGCAGTGTCTCAGTTATTTCACGCAGATCGATTTAAAGATTATAAAAAAAGCTTTCCTCAAGATATGTTTTAATTAGTTAAAACGGAGTATCCAGTCATAAATCATTTGAAACTTAAAACTGAATTAGAAGTATTATATAGCCGAGAAGATTTTTCCAATAGTGAAGGTGCAGTTGCTTTGTTACAGCTTTTTATCAACAATAATTTGTGGAATACTTTTTCTGAAAGTGTCAAACTGTTAAAAATCTTGTGTACTCTCCCTATGACTACCGTCGAAAGTGAACGTTGTTTTTCCACCTTAAAAAGAATAAAGACATTTTTAAGAAATACCATGGGTCAGAAAAGGTTATCTTCTATAGCTATGCTTACCATAGAAAGAGTATTAATAAAGAAGATAAAAGACTTTAATGAAAAAGTAATTGACCACTTTGCATCTCAAAAAGATCGACTTGGAATTTAAATCACTTTAAAAGGTAGGTAATACAGTAAACTTTTCTAATTGACCTCCCTATATCTTGACCCACGAACCGCCACTGATTGTTACTAATGATAAGATTAATGGAAATAACGCTATTGACATTTATAGGAAGTATTTTGCATTAATATCTGCAAAAACAACACATTCCAGATTTTTCGTAAATTATATTAAAGGAATATGCACAGTACAAGCAGTTGGAAAAAAATACATTTTCCCAAATACCCCGTAAAGTTGCCGAGTATCTTAAATTGCCGGAACCTTCTAGTTATACTGGACACAGTTTCAGAAGAACATCCGCATCGCTTCTGGTAGAAGCTGGAGGGGATATTATAAGTTTGAAGAGGCATGGGGGATGGAGGTCCGCAGCATTAAGCTGTTCATCACAATCTTCTATTGCCATTAGTTTTAATAATCTAACCAATTGTACCATTAATGTTCATAATGATAAATAAAAAATTGATTATATTTTGATTTATTTTCATGTTAATATTGGCTCCCGTCTCTAATAGCAACGGGAGGCAGTGTATATATCTGTCAGACAGGTATTAAAGGAACACTTTATGTAAAAGTGAAAAAATCAGCCACTAGTCGAATAGAATATATAAGAATAGAAAACTTATATTAGGTGTTCACGTAAAAATTTCAGTTACTTTTCAGTTACGTTTGTTTGGAATGGTACCTAAAGTTTCTAGAATACAAATTTTAGCCACTAGCACTAGCCACATCCTGGTGCAACTTTTGTTGAAATTTAATGTATCTACCTACCTACCCATAATCAAATAATCTAATGTTTCTATAAATGATTCTGTTTTCTTATAAATGTTAATCTCAAATTAAAACGGGTAAGTGCAATTTTTCTAATATATACAGTTGTCTATCGGAATCTTTAATGCAAAAAACACTATTGGTGAATATATGTATATACACAGGCAGTGTTTCAAACTGCATGGAATCTTTCCTTTTCAGGGAATTTTTAATGTATAAATGGAAAAAGGGAATCGAAAAAATGCGATTTTATGGAATTTTCGCAAAAACATAAATTCCAAGGTAATATCTTGCAATTCTTGAAACAGTAAATAGTAAAAAAATCTTTTGTCTGTCGACCCATCAACCTGCCCTTTATAAATTTGCCTCTACATATTACTGTGAAACGTTACTCTAATCTACAGATCTACTCGGGTGGCTGACATAAAAACAAAAAACTAAACAGGTTGGGAATGACGTCTTTAAATGCTGTTTGTGTTTTTAGAAGAGCTTTGCAAGGTGCAGAAATCGACATCACTAAGTACGATATTAATGAGCAATATATTAAGTTACATAAAACTGATATGTATTCTTTAAAAAAATAATTATTAAAATATTGTTGTTTCTGTTTTTTTAATTATAGTTTATATTACAGTTTATACAAAGACCAATTTTGTTTTCTCTTTAATGTTATATTTAAAAAAAAATGTAATTAAAGGTAATTTTAGTGCTAAAACGGGAATTTTCGGTTTAGGGAATTATGAATTTAAAAGGTTGAGAACACTGTACACATGTATAATACTTAGCTTTGTATTTTTCAATGAGTCTGCTATGATTGATAAGTACCTGTTGTAGGCCTGTTGCACCTTCTGAACACTGTTTTGTAAATCGCTATTTAATATTAAAGACAACATTTATGTTAATTTGACGTATTATTTATGGAAACAGTTTATTTTGCACTTAGACATGTGACTGTAGACACTCCCCTTTTATTCGGGAATTCACAAATATATACACATTTCATCCATAAAAAATGTACCTACTCCAAAACTAGACACTGTTTTCCTTTTTACATTCGAAAGACGATTAATAATAATCGATTATTAATATTATTATCGACTATTTTCATTAAATAACCTAAGATTATGTAACATGTAGCACTCACCTTGCTGTTTGACTTATAACTAAATAAAGAGCGCTGTAAAGGTCTGCGTAAGATAAATTTATTTAGAGTGGAATGGAAAATAATATTAACTGAAATTTTTTTTTTGTTAATTATTATTTACTAACTTTTACAAATCTTATCACAGATAAGTATAATA
Organism: Rhamnusium bicolor; assembly: GCA_029963845.1. Taxonomy (NCBI): domain Eukaryota; kingdom Metazoa; phylum Arthropoda; class Insecta; order Coleoptera; family Cerambycidae; genus Rhamnusium; species Rhamnusium bicolor. The sequence goes on along the minus strand of JANEYF010004686.1, from coordinate 138,526 downwards.
AATTATATAAATTTATTTGTTACACATTATCTTAGTAATATAAATATGATAAAAATGGTGGGATATACACGTCTCTGATAATAATATTCACTTACTCATTGGTCATTAATAATCTTATAGCTCACATTATTGTAAACAATATTTGTGTCAGTTTAGAAAATGATGATTTTTTGTAAATTGTTTGATAAGATGAAAATATCTGATGTGGCCAGCACATAACTTTTCTTATACCAGTAGATATAATCCTGAACTAAAATAATCATTCTATTTAATTCTTCACTTATCTGAATAAAATTTTAATAGTGTACCTACCTTGAAATGTTTCATTAAAATTTTTTAATAATTAATTATCAGCGTCGTTCGATCAGGGCCCGCTTTAGAGGCGGACAATCCGGACCCATGTCCGGAGCGGCGAACATAAGGTCGTCATTTTCGCCCCCCTGAATGTGATAAATTAATTATTCTCAATTAATATAAATTTTACACTACTTGTTGATTTTTTCCCTAAATAAAGCTAAGTATTATGCAATTTACATTTGATCTTTGTGGTTTATTATCCTTTAAAGCTAGAAAACATTAAAACAACTTTTTAAAAAAAGAATATTGATTTTTGAAATAAAACAAGACGTATAGTTAAAAGACGCGCATAACCCTGCATGAACTTGTAGGTATATAGTTACTTGTTTAAAATAGAAACTGCAAGACATAACACGCATGGACATGTTTCACGCCTTACTATATAAAGAGTCATCTAAGCGCAATTGTGTTATTATTGCAAATGCGTGGGTGCCGGTTAGTTTATAAATATTAAAAATATTTAACGGTTTAGTTCGGGATAGTGACTTTTGTGTGTTTTGTCAAAATTTCTAAAGGTAAGTGCTTCTGCAAATATCTATACAGGGTGTCCTAATCAAAAGTAGGCACCCTGAATAACTTTGGAGATAAAAATTTGTTGAAAAGTTGGTGAAACACGTCGACCTTGCTTCCAAGGTAACAGATCGAGGTACCTTTCGCCATTTAAATTGTCAGGAATAAAAAACGGCCCGACAATGTGATTCCCTAAGATGCTAGCTCAAACATTTAACTTCTGAGGCCTTTGGGTATGAGTTTCCATGAACAAATGTGGATTGGTTTCACTCCAATACCTACAATTGTGCATGTTCACATGTTTATTCATTTAACTGAAATGTCGATTCATCAGAAAAACACGTATTGTACAGTAGATTGGCATTACCGTTTAATTGTTCACTAAGAATCCCACAGAATTCAAGTTGACGATCGGGATCATCTTCGTTTAATTCGTGTACCAATTTAAATTTATATGGACTAGGTATTTCTAATTATATTATCGTTATTTTTATTATTATTATGAAACGTAGAAAATAAGTTTGTGAATAACAATGGCAACAAATATAAAACATAGATTATCACAAAGCATAAGGCTAATACTAATAAGTACATCAAATAATAGGGCTCCCGGAATTGGCCCCTTGGGAACCTCGAAAGGTATTTGATCCTCCAGACTGAAAACCACAGTACGCAACAAATTAGTTCAGTTTAATCAGCATTACACTATATAAAACAGAAATCTGTTACATGACGCCTACTTAAATACCGAATATCTTCGCCGCCGGTGGAAGCGGAAACAAGGTGTCCCTTACTAAAATTTTGCTGTTGACCACATTTTATTATTAATGTTAGAAAGAGTAATCCAATGCAAATATTTATAATCAAGGATACAGAGCTGAGCAAAATAAACTAATTTGCATTTGAATATATGGATGGCAGTATAAGATTTAGAAATAGTAGTTCAACCAGCCAGAACGTCACGACTGTCGACCTATAGAATGTGGAACAGCCAAATGGAATAAATTCAGTATCTCAATTATTGTGAATATTTATAAAAAATCCCGAGACACGTCTATTTTGGATTCGAAAATAACATCCTGCAACGTAAAAATTTCATCCCTAAATTTAACTCCCTTCGAGTGGCAGTTGCAACCCCTAAATGTTTAAATTAGAAGTAAGGGCTTGTGATACCTCATTTGAAAGGTATTTTCATTCTATATTCAAAAATGCTATGGTTTTAATATTTGTTGCAAAAATGAACAGTAAAAAATAAATTCATCTGCTTGACGAAATTCGCTACAGCAAACTAAAAGAAAACTTACTTTCAACGTAGATGTTCAAAATGAGTTCCTTGAATGTGTTGGCAGCATCCTAATCTTATATAAAAATGTCTTCTAACGTTTTTCAACATCTGAGGTGAGACCGACCTTATCGCAACCGTTACTTTTCTTCTCAAGTCAGCTATATCAGTCGAATTCTGAAAGATACCATAGATATAATTCTAGTCCCACTTACACTGCTTATTAATTGCTGCTTTAGTGAAGGCGATTTTCCGGATGTGCTAAAGGTTACCAAAATCATACCGATTTTTAAAAAAGGTGATATCAATGTTAAAGATAACTATCGCTCCATATCTATCATTCCAATGTTCTCAAAGATTATAGAAATTATCTTGAAAAATAGACTTATTAACTATATTAATACTCATGATGTTTTAAACTGTTGTCAGTTTGGTTTTAGGAAGAAATGCTCAATCACAAATGCTGTTTTTGAAATAGTGAGTAACATAGTCAAGGGTCTGGAGAGTGGTAAGTATGTGACTATCAGCTTATGCGATCTCTCCAAGGCTTTCGACTGTGTCTCCCATGAGATTCTTTTGGATAAGTTAAACTTTTACGGTGTCAGAGGATCTGCCTAAATCTCTTTCATTCCTATCTCAACAACAGACAACAATGTGTATCAATAAATGGTATAAATTCGGAATTTCTAAAAATTAACCATGGAGTGCCTCAAGGCTCTGTACTAGGACCCCTACTGTTTATTTTATATACTAACGATTTCTTTCACTCTATGTCTCCGGTAAAATGTATTGCATATGCAGACGATCTATTTTGAATCACAATCCTAATATTAGCAATTTAAACAATGACTGTGCTAGATCCCTCCATCAAGCTTGCGAATGGTTCTCTTCAAATAAGTGAAAACTAAATGAAAATAAGACTCAAAAGCTCATCTTTTCTACTAGTAGTTATTTAATACAAGGAGACAGCATCAAAATTCTAGGTGTAGTTCTTGATGACAATTTAAGTTGGGTCAACCACATTGAAGAACTATCTAACAAACTTACTAGTTCAATCTTTTTGTTCCGTAGGCTTAAAAATTTACTTTGCCCTAGCACTCTAAGAACATGTTATTTCTCCATGTTTCATTCTTAAATTAGTTATGCAATACTTCTGTGGGGTGGATCATCTCACGCAGTTCAAATTTTTCGTCTCCAAAAGAGAGTGGTCAGACTGATTAGTGATGCTGGCTGGTTATATCACTGTCAACCAATGTTTAAGAGATTCAGTATAATGCCAGTTCCTTCACTCTATATGTATACTATGTTATTAAAAATTCACAAAAATAAAGCCAAATTAGCTACAAATTCAAATTTCCATAATTATGGCACCAGATCTGCTTCCCTACTCAGACAGACTCATCTTAGATTAACAAAATCGAAAAAAAAAACACATTAAACCTCCAATTATATAATTATGTTCCTACTGAAATAAAAACTATTAATTTTAATGACTTTAAGGCCAAGATTAAAAGGCACTTTTTAAAATACTGTTTTTATACAATAGAAGAATTTTTTAATACGCAATTTTATTAATAAATAATTCTCACAGATTATTCTTTTATAAGCCTTCCTGCATACTTATGATACTCTGATTTGCACATCATTAATAAATATTATGTGTGCATCTAACTTTAACTTTTACATGTTTATCTATATATGTATATATATTTTATTATTTATACTTCCTTGTAGTTTACAACGCAATTACTTTGTTCTTTTTTTAATTTCATTTTTTATTATATATATATATATATATATATATATATATATATATATATATATATATATATATATATATATATATATATATATATATATATATATATATATATATATATATATATATATATATAATATATATGTTTTTTTTAAATTTTTTATTTGTTTCAAATATTTGGTAACCTGTACATTTTTTTGTAATTTTGTCCTGTCACAAATGTATCCCTATATGTAAAGTGGTTAAATAAATCTATCTATCTATCTATGTATATATCTATTTATCATATCGCTTGGCTTAGTTTTGTATACCATACTTTTTACATATTCTCATAGATAGAAATAAGATCAGGATAACGTGCCGGCAATTTTAGCGATCCTCGCCTCTCTATCCACCGATTTGGAAATGTTACGTCGAGGTATTGCCGGACATTAATTCAGTAATGTGGTGGTGCTCCATCCTGCTGGAACCATATCACATCGGCTGGAACTTGTGGGTTTGCTTGAGCAGGATATAAGTTTGCCAAAGTTGGTACGACATTATTTTGGAGCAGAGCTAAATAATTATCTCCATTCAAATTGCCATCGATGAAAAAGGGACCAATGACATGGGAGTGTTGAAATAGCCCAAAATATTATACAGTTAAATTTAGCATGTAACACCACTGTGCTAATCCCATATTGATATATATCTATGGCAACTGCTTATTTGCAGCAATATTGTAACTATTGCAGGTTTCACTGAAATAAAGTTAGGTAGTCTGTACTGAAAATTCAACAAGTGTTTCATTTCAATAATCCCATTCATTTCACATTATGTTTTGGAATCTCTGGCACAAATAGCCTATAACAAGCACAGTTTGGCAGAATCACTGCCAGAACACATTCACAAGGATGATCACGCAAACGGTTAATAGTTTCTTCTCAGCTCTCCCCAATCACGCCTTACTTGTTGAGAATTTAGGAACATAATTCCCACACCTAACATAGATTAGCACAAGACTGTTTTAAGACATCGATATTTCAACAGATAATGGCCAGTCATTTCGGGTTGAGGGGGCAAATGTAGGGGTCCAGTTCTAGAGATAATTAACTTGCGTTTTATTTAATGCTAATTGCATAATTTGGTTGGAGGTCAACCTTAAAAATTCTAGAACCGACTCTACTAATTTGTAAATCCTTGATAATTTGTGCGACACTGGACCCTTAGTGCACCCGCGCGAACTCCGCTGTGTGAGGGACAAGGGGGACGCTAGTAGGAGAACAGTCAGATTTCGCGGCTAGGGATGGCAAAATAAATAAATATATCGATATATCGTATCGAACGATATATCGCAATCTGTATATCGATATTAAAATATATCGAAGGAAATATATCGATATATACGATATATCAATTTATTAAAAAAATACACAGAATTCAGTACATTTATTTTTCTCATTTAGGAAATTAATATTTTTAACAAAATACCTACTCTTTATAGAACTTGAAACTCAAAAAATAAATTGTAAATTAATATTATGGCAAACATAAAATTTATAAAGGATTGTTTACCATTTACTATATTATAATCAATTTTTCTGGAAGGGGCCTTAAGAATAAAAGTTTCGACAATTTTTTTCCAGTCAGGCAATTACGGTTTTTCGTTATAGTAGCACCAGCTCTGGAAAATAATCTTTCTTTCAGACGTTTTTAAATTTTTTGAGCACATATTACATTGAGAAAGTTCTTTTGATATTTTTGTAAAATATTTCCAAATAACTGATCTTGGAGCCATGCCTATGACACCAACTCACGCACCGCACCACAAGTCAGATAAAAAATGAAATATATTTAAAAAGTTAAGTTATTAAAGTACAGAAGAAAGCACAAACATGCTCAATGAACTTAAAAAGACAACGTAGCATTTTTATTGCCGATATATCGATGAAGATGTATCGATATTTTTTCGATTAATCAAAAGCAATGTATCGATATAAAAATATCGTTATATTTTTGATATTTATCGATATAAAATAAATATCGATATATCGTTGCCATCCCTATTCGCGGCAGTACCTATTCGAAAATTAAATAGTTTCCGCTCCGAGTTGGAGTTGGAAATCTGCAGATTTAAACTGGCATCACAAGGCTGATTTGCCGATATATCTAGAGGTGGAGAAAGCCCCCTAGAGTTTAGTTTTACTCTTGAACTGTGCTTTAAACTTTTATGAAAATTAACCGTTCTTTCACCCTTTCTACGGCCCTAGTGAGTGTAGATTTTAGACGTTTTAAATATGTAACTTTCCTAGACTTTTATATAAAAAGAAAGGTGGGTGGCGCCCTAAAATAGACTTATTAGTTGAAATCAATTGATATTTTCTGAAGCTTGTATTTTTTTATGTACTGTATGTTACCTAGTATATTACTTGTTAACCACGCCGTGAGATTCTTTTGCTCTATATATTAAATATATGTATGTATTTTCTTTGGGCGTTTTATTTAAATAATAAAAAAATAACGAGGGAAAAACCCAGGCGTTATACAAATTGACACTGTGTAAGACTAATTGAGCTAGGCCGTATTCGATGTAAAATTTGTGTGCCAGCAAAATTGTGGTGAAAAAGATTCGGGGGTGAGGGGGTGGAGACAAGTTGACTGATCTGGACGATACTCCATCCTGTCACAAGATTAAATGCCATCGAGTAAACGACTTCACCGGATGTAAAGAAGTACGTCGTACATATATAGAAAAAATGTTGATATCAGAAACCAACTGTTATCATGCCTCTGAGCGGACTCTTGTTTGAGACCAAACGAACAATTCTCAGGGTAGCAGTCACTCAATAATAGACCAGACCAAAATTTACGTTCGTGTGTCAAACAAAATTACCTCAATTAATACTACACTTTATATGGCAAAATAAATGTGTAGTGTGGGTTTGATTTATTAGAAAATAATTGAAAGAAATTATTTTTACAGTTCTATATTACACGTATCAGCTGAGTGAAAATTGTTTAAAAAATACAGTTAAAAACTTATTATAAAATAATATAATAAAAGTCAAATATTGGCGGAGAAACGGAGAAAAAAAGAAAAATTAGTCATGTTTAAAAAAAATTATCTATTAAAAAACTTCAGGAAAAAGAAAAAATTTAATAATAGTGGGCTCTTTCTTGTTATTTTAATAACATCTACACATAAAAAAACTGTCGACAAAATTAAAAACAATTGATAGACGAGAAGCAACCTTTATTAAATAATTGTTTGTTTTAAAAAATTTATTAATTTAAACAACAATAATAAAAAGTTTTGTTTTAAGGTAAAATTAAAATATCAACATCAGCTATTAAATATTTATTACTGAATCGCAGAATTTATTACTAATTAGTTACTATCCCAAGCTTTATTTAAGAGCCAATAGATGTCGCTACCAGACTTATTCTATAACAAGAAATGTTGGAATGAAATACTCTATAACAGGTGTTAGAATGTAGCTATTTCGTAATAAAAAATTGTTATCAGAACGCTTAGATTCTAGAAAAATTTTAAATACCTTTTCTTCCAAATATAATTTGGTATATGTCAATAAGCAGGTATTTAAATAATTTGGAAAATAAAAACTATTAATACATTTTCAGTATGTTTTGATATTCGATCATGATTCTATTTGTAGCAAACAGTTACTTTTTAATATGTCTGATACCAAGTTATTAAACATTTCAAATTGTCCTTCAAGTTCATTAATTTTAGTAAAATCTAATGTTTCTGAAATTTCTAAATAATCTCGACAACACCTTTCAACAAATTCTTGATCCGCCTCTGAAGATATCTTATTTAAATCGTACAATATATGCTTACATGATTTTTCCGCTTGAAGTTTGAAAAGGACAAACTTCTCAAAAGTATCGTCTTCATGTTTTCGTTTTTCTGCCTCCTCTGTAGACATTTTTATTTTGCGTTCACTCAATCGAAACTGGTCCATGGTTATTCTCAGCTTCTTTTTCACTCCGGTAGACTTTTCGTGTGCTCTTACGCTTAAAACACCATCCTCATCTAGTCTAAATTTAACAGTAAAATAAATATCACCGGCTCGCCTAGGGGGCAAGCCATTTATTTCTATTTCACTCAACAAACTGTTGTAGTTCGTATTTTTTCTTTCCCCCTCAAATATCTTTATTAATACGCTCTCCTGATTGTTGTTAGTTGTCTCTCCAATAAATCTACCTTTGCAGGGTAAAGGCCAATTCTTAGGTATCAGCGGTTTCATTAAATTACATCTTTCCTCAATTCCCAATGACAATGGTGTTACTTCTGTTATCTTGTAATTTTCCAAAGCAGCATCAGTACCCAGCCGATTCAGTAAAGCTGCCTGAAAACTGGCGCCAGCAGCGACAGCTTCGTCCGGATGAATATCAGTTTTAATTTTATGGCCACCAAAATAAGATTTTAACATTTCACGAACCTTAGGAATTCTAGTGGTGCCACCAACCACTACCACTTCAACTATATCAGTTTTTGATATACCGTAGTCTTTTAAGCCCATGTCTATTATTTCAAGTGCTCGTTCAAAAATGTCACATGTTAGGCTGTCAAACTCGTTTTTTGACATGGTCAAGTAAATCTCTTCATCTGCCCCGAAACAACTGGCTATTGGATATTTAGCTTCGGGATTGGTTGACAGTTTTCTTTTGAATTCGATGCAGCCAATCCTAAGTCTGCGTAGAAAAGTTCTTTTGCGTGATTCACTTACTAGACGATCCTTTAAAAATTTCCTTTGAAAATGATTAAACAGAATTTCATCAATATTTCGTCCACCTGAAAAATTAGATTTTATTCGTATTTTCATAAGCAGTAAATGAAATTTAAGATTATGAAACTCTAAGATTTTTGATACCTAAAAATGTATCACCGTATACTGCTTTCACTTCAAATTTTTTATCGGCTACTTCTATTATAGAGACATCAAGTGTACCTCCACCAAAATCGAAAACTAATATTTTCGTGTTGTTTTTTCCTTTATCAGAGGCGTAATGGATTGCGGCCGCCGTTGGTTCGGTGACAAGTCTGAGTACTTTTAAATTGGCCAATTTTGCCGCCTTTCTTGTGGCTTCTCTTTGTGCTACACTGAAACGCGCTGGTACTGATATAACGGCTTCGGTTACTTCACATTCCAAGCAGGCACTTGCAGCTTTCTTTATGTATTTTAACACTTCAGCACTAACTTCTTCTGGTGTTTTTATAACCTTTGTCCCAGAAATAGTTACTTCAAAAGCTGCTTGATCACCTTCTGCTCGAACTATGGAAAACGGTATTTCATTTGACCTGGCAAATTTCGAAACGTATTCATCACCAAATTTACGACCAATAATTCTCTTTGCATCTGAAATATAAGAACATTTTTATATTTTTATAAAACTCAAAATATCAATAACATGTCGAAAGAAATCAAGCAAATTAACAAATAAATGTTAAAGCTTTAACACCCATCAGCATACCAGTAGTAGACCGAGTTACCAAAACAACTTTTTCCAAGCGCGGATCCAGGGGAGTGGGTAATGGGTGCCGTTGCCGTTTGGGTACTTATTGCGGGAGGCAGCTTTGTATGAAGCCAAACCAGGACAATATTTATGTGAGTATTGTTTTGACAAATGAAATAAATTAAAGGCTTTACAAATCGATATACACGAGGAGTATTTAATTGATGCTGTTGTATCGGGTTTAAAAAATGAAAACATACAACGGGCAGCAAGATCAAGTAGAATTTCAACTACTAGTGAATTGTACTCATACCTTAGTACTCAGAAGAATATCCCGTCAAGTAGTAATTATAGTAATTATCAGAAAAGCATTAGTAATGAGCGACCTCCTAATTTTAATCGTCCCAGTCAAGCTGCTGGTTTTAAGTGCGATGAATACTTCTTTTAATAAAGGCATAAACACAACTCCTGCACAAAGTCTTTTGGGGTACCAACCTTGTAGTACTGCTGAAGCGAATTTATTGCATTCGATTCAAGATGAATTAGACCGCGTGGATATTTCCATTCTAAGAAGTAAAATGAAGGAATATATAAGTGAAGATCAAAGAAAACAGAAGGAACGTTATGATCGAAATAAAAAGGATGCAAGAAAGTATCAAGAAAATGATTTGGTACTTGTTCTTGTTACAAGTGATGTGAATTCTGGATCTAGTAAGAAACTTTTGGCCAAATATAAAGAACCATTTAGGGTATCTAAGGTGCTATTTAATGATCGATACGAAGTTGAAGATTTAAGAGAAGTTGTTAAACGTTGCAAGACAGTTGTTCCTAGTGAGAATATAAAGCCATGGGTGGTTGTGTGTCGAGACGAACAGTATAAATAGGAAGTGAGAAGGTTGTAGCCTTCGTATGTGGGTTGTAGCCCAATGTTTTGATTGGAGGAGGTAGTAGCCTTTATATGTGGGTTGTAGCCCAATATAATGTTTTAGATTGAGAAGGTTGTAGCCTTCGAATGTGGGTTGTAGTCCAATGTTTTAGGTGGGGAAGGTGGTAGCCTTCGTGTGTGGGTTGTAGCCCGATAAAATGGTTTAGTGTCAAAGTGAGAAGGTTGTAGCCTTCGTGTATAGGTTGTAGCCCAATGTAACGATTTAATTAGGGTAGAGTGCAGATGTGGACTGTAACTTAAGGTAGTATTGAACTGTGAAAATGTTGAAAACATCATATCTATTAAGGATAGTTTGTAGTTCTGTAGAAATTTCAAATAATGGCTATAAATTCTGAGGTTATCACATTAGTAATATGTTTCATATGTAATTGAAATTCATTTAATTTTGGGTTTCAGTTTAAAAATTATGTAAGAGTATTGTTAGTCTATGTGGTTGAGGACATCCATATGGTAGCATGGCCGAATGTAAGAAATATTATAAGCCCGATGTATAGAGACGCCGGTCGGCATTATTCCTAGTATAATATTAATACAATTTATGACTTTTCGACGGCTGAGTCCGTGACCGAGAATATTAGGCAGGCATAGACATTTTTATACACAAAGGGACATTCAGATTGAAAACCTTGTAAAGATATGTTGTAACGAGTGTTAATATATTTGTTCTTTGGGATAATATTAATTAATTATTTCTCACCCTTACAGATTACATATGAAAAGAATTTGCATTCACAAATCCACTAATTTTCGACAGACATCTTCACTTTTACGATTAAAGGGGGGGTGTAATTATGAAACAAAATTACGAGTATTAATATGCAACTTACTGACAAACGGATCAACACTGGCATAGATGACACACGCCTACTTGGAATAAATATAAAAAAACGCAAAAAGTAATCTTCTAAATGATTATTTTCGCTATTAAATACTTACACGTCAAAAGTGACCCAACATATGATATATAGTTTGAAAGAGCAAAAATGTCCTTTCTAACTTGTAACGACCCAGTCCCCCTCTCTTATTCTTTTTATTGTTTTATATCGTATTGTGTCGAGTATTTCCTCTCGTAGATACTCTGGTTTTACTAATTTGGTTATTTATTTGCTTCCCCTTTTGCTACAGGTAATACTTAATTCATTGGCCTTTTTCGTGATTGTCTAGTTTTAGTGGTAGAAAATTTGTTGTGTTGTACCTCACAGGTACTTTTATAAAGTTTGGTATTACTTTGTTTCGTTTATGAGATTTAATTTACTTTAATTTGATTACTTACTTTTACTAATTATTATGAACCTTAATTGCATTGCATTGACATCTGTTTTAACAATGAAAAATATAAGTAAGATTTGACTTTATATTTATTGTGACTGATTTACTTAGAATTCGCTTATGTACCTGAGAGTAGAAAGTAGAATATTACAAAAACATGACATGAACAAATCCTTGTTGCAGTGCGGAAACTTCCGCCAAATAGTTGAAGTGGCATATGTAGAACCCTACATATGGCAGACAAATGTCCACAAGAAATACATTGATATTTAGCTAGTTGAACCTACAAAGCAACCAAACCTGGTTTCCTGCGCGGAAACTTCCGCTTCGTAGTTTAAAGAGCATATGTAAAACCCATAGATATTATGTCTATGGTAAAACCTTACATATGTTTGCAAGAGAAACTTCTCTTGTATGAGGTACCAGAACGGCCTCTACCAAAGAAGATGTACAGGTGCAGACACCATGCTTTAATTTAACTCGCGGACTCGTTATCACCATACGACAGCACCAGAAATACAACTAACGCTGCCAATTAATATTCGTTGGGACAACTGTCCATTTGTTTGTGGGCTAGCCGAATACACCCCGCCTTCACGGTTTAAACTAAGGTAAAACGAACTACCCTGTAGAGTTTTGTGTAGGGGTTGGCAGGCGTTAACCGCATTTACGGCACGCGTACTGTAACCATGTTCATAAAACATTAAACGATACTCACTGGATGCCGGCCACTGGGCCCCCTGTCGAGAGACAAGACCCATCGGTCAAAACACTCAGAAAGTTTAAAAGACTGCATGTGGTGGTACCGACACCTGACCATACTTTATCATACTTTAAATGCCGTCATTACCAATTCTCGGACATATGGAGAGTTTCGCCAGGTTTTCTCCCCGGTTTCCTGAGTAATCCCTGTGTTAGTCGTCTCCATGTTGGCGGCGGCGTCGGCGATGCACACGCCCTATTTATAAGGCAGTGTACAGGTCCTCGGTCACGGAGACCAGGCCACAGAGTTTTATACACCAAATTGGGTGAACCGCTAATTAAGCCGAGCTCTCTGTACCGAAGCGGTGGCTGTGAAAACCGGAGTCGTGGTTTCTCCTCGAGTTCCAGGCTCCTGAGAGCCAGCGATAAACACAAGGGTTACCAATGAGTTAACACGACGGTGACGGCGGCTATATAAAGCCGGGAGATCGGTCTATCTTTGACTTCCAGGTCCCGAAGAGCCAGCGATAAACACTAGGGTTGCCAAAGATCTGACCACGATCGTACGCCGCCGCGCCGCCTCGCGTATTTATATGATTTCCCGTTGAGTTCGTTGTTCAAGCCTGCACGCTTGACGGAGATAGCCAAACGCTAACTTGTGCTCTCCCAACGAAACTATAACTCATGAATCTCATGATGCTTTAAGTGATAAGTGACATAATGACTCTATTTTTTAGCCCTTGACCATATTCCGGGTAAATCTCGTACAACCCTACGTGTTTACGTCGGTCTGTTTATGTTACATGGTCTTGGCTAGCAAACGCCTTGAGATTTTGTACAGTTTTGTCAACGTTTTACAATATTAAACGAATACTGTGTGTTCTTTTATAAGATGAATAATTTAGACTGTATAGTTTGAAAACATACGTTTTCTGCCAAAATTATAAGAAAATGATTTAACCTTTTTTATGTAATAATTAATTTGGAATTTAATGAGATAAATGCTTGGAAATAATTTAGTTTTATGTAACAAATATAGGGAAATCTATCCGCGATGAAGCAGTCCAGGGCTGGGGTGCTTCGAACTAAACCATAGCCAACTATGATTCCCATTTAAATAATTATTAATATAAACTGAAAATAATAATGAACGAAAAATACTAGTATTATTGTGAAAAAAGCGTGGGGTGCTTTGTGCAATATTTTTCGTATATCGAGCACCCCACGCTTTTTTCACAATAATACTAGTATTTTTCGTTCATTATTATTTTCAGTTTATATTAATAATTATTTTTCACTTTTTTAGTTTGATGTGCTTTAAAAGCGTGTTTTTTAGTTTTTTTTTAAACTATATTTATTTTTAACTTTTTAGTTTGATGTGCTATATGAAAGCGTGTTTTTTAGTTGTTTTAAACTATATTTATATTGCTTATTGATGCTGATATTATAACATATTACGATCCAACAGATATTTCTGAAAAAAAAAAAAAATTTATTTCAGCCGTGAGGTTCGAACTCACGCCGGAGGAGTCTGTCGTTTCGCGTCGACTGCCTTAACCCACTCGACCACCGGGCTAATTAACAATTATGGAATCTACTGACATATTAAGCCTTTGCTTTCACGCAGGGATACGTGAGGAAAGGATTGGCGATCCTGATCAGGATAATGATATAAACTTATCAAATTATTGTATTGTTACCGGTTCTTAATAAGTGTACAAAGTTTCAATTAAATCTGTCCGTTTAAAGTGGGTCAAAATCGAGTCCAAAGAGTCGGTTACAAACAAACAAGCAAACAAACAAACAAACAAGCAAACATACAAGTGAAGCTAATAAAAGCGTGTTAAAAAAATACCTACAACTTTATGCCATAACTCGAAATTGCACCGTTTCTTTAAATTTTCTCGACGCTACTGTATTATTCAGAAAAAAGTGCCTAAAGAATGTAAAAGTTGTTTTTCCATAACTTTACAAACAACCAAGATATTGACGTGTCTAAAAGTCGAAAAATCGAACTTTTGTTTATAGCTCGAAAACAAAGGACGATAGCAAATTTTTGTTTTCGCCGGTGAATTTGTCTCAGAAAAACAGATCGAGAATGTATCTTCCATTTTTTTTGTATCTCTTATAGTTACTGGGTTACTATACAAACATCGAAATTTGCCCATCCTGCACAACAATATACGATAATAAAAAATTGCAGTATATCTTTTAAAGCTATTAATCTGTTTTAGATAAAAAAAATATATATATGATTATATGACTGGGTTTTTGGAACAGATTACTATTAAATTACTGATTAGATATGTTGCATGGACCTCCCCTCTGTGGTCTGCTATATGTATGTTGACAAATATTCTGAGAAACCCATAAACAAGAAGGGAGTCGTATATCCCTTGTTAGTTTTGGATATCCCTCATGTAGATATTGTTATAAATTTTGACATTCCAACACATTGTAAAGATTACATTCATCAGTTGGAAGAACTGCGAGAGCTAGAAGATCTGGGAGAGCCATTACTTTTGTAACACAATATGATTTTGAATTATATCAAAGAATAGAGCAGTTAATTCATAAGCAGCTTCCGTTACATAAAACTGAAGAAGATGAAGTGATGGTTTTGCAAGAAAGAGTAGAAGAACAAAGGATAGCAAAAATGGAAATGAAGGATTTAACTGATAAAAAGGGCAAAAGGAAAAAAGGTGGGGATGATGATGATGATACTGAAGGTGCAACAGGAGTTAGAAAAAGGCTTAAAGGAAAAGGAGGTCCAAAAAATGGAGGAAGAAAATGAGTTTTATAATGTAATATAATAATATATTAAGTTTGTAGTAACCAATCAAAAATTGTTATATGTTGTGGCTAGTTAATGCCAAAAACAGAGAGAATGTAAAATATGTATCGAGCCTATGTAGAGTGTAATCGTTTTCACTACAGAAAATTGATTAGTCGAGAGATTTTTGAAAAATAAATGTCTTTGTTGCATAATTTTTGCAATTTTTATTTATTCCATATTTGGCGGTCATTTATGTTGGTGGAATCTGAAAAAATTACGAAAAATATGTATTAGGCGTAGATAAAGGGAACACAGACCACTTTTTTCTTTAAAACTTCTATGCTTAACAAAAATTTCAACGCTTTGTACCTCAGAATTGCGCTTATTAAAAAAATTTTATAACATAAAAACACTTATTTTTCAAAAAATTGTCTGTATTTAAAACGGTAGTTACATCCTGTATAACAACCACAGTTTAGCTGTGGCCTAAGTAGAATTTTCAAAGACATTAGATATGACAGTGGTTCGAAAATACAAAAACTTGTATGCAATCGAAAAGACAAAATTAGAATAAACGACGGTCCGGTATTTACGAAATTATTTGTAAGGACCGTAAGCAAAAGTATATTGGGCCAACAAATTGATCACTTCAGACTAGATTTAAAGAGCATATGGCTCATCGCGTATTTTATTCCCCTTCGACGAACCGAAAACACTCGGTACTATACTCGAAGCGCGTTTCGACTACCATATTAGCATGATCTGGATATGATTAGTTTTAATCATCTCCAGATGATTACGCCAACTTGGTTGGCGAAACGCTCGTTGAGTATAGTAACGAGTGTTTTGGTGTTTGTGAAAACTATTTCAGTGTTAGTGTTAAATCTACTAGATTTACAACGTATCTTACCAAATAATCCATTACTCTGGAATTCTGGAATTTCTTCGAAAGCATGTTTTCCTACTAGGACATTCCCATTTTTTGGATCAAAATAGACGATCGACGGAATAATATGACCTCCGTCTTCATCCGGAATAATTTCAGGTCTTCCATTTCGATATATCGCTGCACACGAGAAAGTTGTGCCCAAATCAATTCCGATTGCAGTATTAGTCATCTAAAATTAAAAAATATCGCAAATTCTTGATATAACGAAAATAAATAAAAAATTATTTTAAGGTTCAATTTTGTTTCATTTAATTAGAGTAATCTAGAATAATGATAACTATGATAAATTACAGATAAAATACATTATTGTTGTTTTTGTCGGCGCAAGCAACCTAACTATTGTTGAACAAATTAAAACGGTAGATTTTATGAGACGAACTGTTTATCCATCCTTGCTAATCTCAAAATCAGGTTGGATTGGCATAGAAAAATAATAAGTTCTAAGTCGGCAATATTTATGTATTCATATCATATAATCCTGGTAAAGACATATTTTTCTTATCGTATGATGCTATTCGTTCATATAAAATGGAATTAGAGTGGAAAATTTTGGTATTATTTATGTATAAAAATAAGAACCAAAATGGGGAATTTCAGTATTTCTATATTTGACTGTCGCACAGTGCAGCGATCTTATGGGCCAAATGGACAAAAATCATAACACAGACATACCCCAACACCCTTCACCTACCACGAGTCGAGCTCCTGTGCCTTGTGCGGGCTGAAAGCGCTGAAGTAAAGCGCTTAGGCCTTGCACGTCCCGAGCTAAATAGCTCTACCTCCACCTACTGCCGATAGACACCGGTAGGAACACCCCAAACCCGACAAACTCCCAGGGCAGAATGGCAACAGTCGCTCTACCCGCGACATGATGACGCTCCCGGGAGCAGACAGCCGATGAAGAAAGAAAACAGAAAGAAGAGCGCCATAAGAGAAAGGCCCAAATCGGCTGGGTCCCACAAACCAGGACCGGGGGAGATCTGCCAAAACGACCACACCGTTCGCATCAGCGGACGGGGTTGGCAGTGGAACAGACCCGCCCCTTACGAGGTTGATCTAGGATAACAGCGATGCGATAGGGTAAAGGAAAGTAAAACTTCCGACCCCTGCCATCCAAGGTCATCGTCAAGCCAAAGAATATTGGCGCTGTACCGGCATTTGCTTCTTAGGGCTTGAATGGTGCACGTCTGTGATATGACTTTGTGAATGTCACGGAAGCGAGCACTAAGTCCGGTGTACATATTAGATGTACGAAAAGGATGGTGGGTGAAAAAGTTTTGGCCTGAAAGGCTTCCCGATGACACGTTTTATAATAAACACCAGTCGATTCAAGCCATCCTACATGCCAATCACATCACGCAAAAACCGCATCAGCTTTTATACTTCACAAATTTTAACCAATCGGAATTTTTCAATTCCACACGGCTAACAAGCCAAACCTTCTAGAAGACCAACTGAAATTTACACAACAGTCTTCCCTTCAAAAATTGAAAACATAAACGGGCAATCGCAAAACGACGTCAAATCAAAATACGTCCAAGTACCAGTGTTTTCCGAGCGCAAGTAACAAAATTCAACCGCGCCGCGAATAAACTACCCCTTCTTCGTTTCGTGATCTTCCCTCGAAAAATAAAGAGTGTCAGAGGTTCGTCTAATAAAACCAAGTGCTTTCCGACGCAGAACTTCCAACGCTGGATTGGTGAGAACCCCATTTTTCACAGACAATTTTTTTTTTGTGAAAATTTCAATAAAGACAATTTTGCCAAGAGTTTCAAAGACCATAAATTTGAGAGACATTGATGTTTGTGTTTAGACTAAATAATCAGTGCTCACATTTGTATAAACATTAAAATATTCTCAGTCAGGGAATAACATATTTTAGAGAGGTTATTTTAGTTTCACATTTTTCGAACTTCTGTTAATTTTCTATATTTAATCAATATACATTAATCTTTTAATTTCCACATTAATTAACAGTGTCAAGTAACTTTGTTAATCGATTCAAAGCATTTTATTTAAAACTTTATTTTGCCCAGCGAACTTTGGACAGTAAATAAACAATTTGCAAGTCAATTTACAAATCTCAGGCACAAGTTTCGAGAAAAAGACAATTAATTTACTTAATACCTTTCGAATAAGAAAATTTAAATTTTCAAGTGATTTTTTAAAAAGTAGATCTTTTAAATTTTCAATTGAATGAACTTTTTTAAGCTTATCAAAAAAGACACTGAATATTTTCATATTTCCATTGTGTATTTATTATTGTGCATTGCGTGGTTTACCCGAGTGGCTCACCTTATTTCTCTTACAGACAACTTTAATAGAAAAGAAAACGTATTAAGCTGCATTCCCTCCAGTTTGGGAGGAAATAAACAATTACTATGTTTTACTACCTTATCCCGTCTTTTAGCCACTCGGACCCTCCTAAACATTTGGCATCAAGAACATTATCGCCGAAATTATTAAAACTACGTTATTGCAAACTTCCACCGAGGGACATTGCTTCCGACGTGGGATATTCACCAGGGGCCTAGCTGTAAGGTGCTAGCGCTATCTCACAAGGTAACTACGACAAGAGTCTCATCCTTGAGTTAAGCTCGAAAATACTTCATCCACAAAAATCGACCTTGGGATTCATCATTCCCCGAATCAAATTTTTAAATCTGGGGTTGGACATTTCAACGCAACAGCTCTGTGGCGGCGTTTCTGGTGCCCCGGCAAATTATCAACCACAAGAAATCGAAACGCCACCGACAACAGAGCTCGTACATAATAAAAAAAAATAAATACAGTTTAAAAAAACTAAAAAACACGCTTTTAAAGCACATCAAACTAAAAAGTGAAAAATAATTATTAATATAAACTGAAAACAATAATGAACGAAAAATACTAGTATTATTGTGAAAAAAGCGTGGGTTGCTCGATATACGAAAAATATGGCACAAAGCGCCCCACGCTTTTTTCACAATAATACTAGTATTTTTCGTTCATTATTGTTTTCAGTTTATATTTAATAATTATTTTTCACTTTTTAGTTTGATGTGCTTTAAAAGCGTGTTTTTTAGTTTTTTTAAACTATATTTATTTTTCACTTTTTTAGTTTGATGTGCTATGAAAGCGTGTTTTGTAGTTTTTTTAAACCATATTTATATTGCTTATTGATGCTGATATTATAACATATTACGATCCAACAGATATTTCTGAAAAAAATATATTTTTTTCATTTCAGCCATGAGATTTGAACTCACGCCCGAGGATTCCGTCGTTTCGCGTCGACTAAGACTTGCCCGCTCTGCCAACGACCGAACTGAAAATGACTGAATATACTTACAATATTAAGCCTCTTGCTCTCACGTAGAGGATACGTGAGGAAAGGACTGGCGATCCTGATCAGGATAATGATATAAACTTATCAAATTATTGTATTGTTACCGGTTCTTCGTAAGTGTACAAAGTTTCAATTAAATCTGTCCGTTTAAAGTGGGTCAAAATCGAGTCCAAAGAGTCGGTTACAAACAAACAAACAAACAAACAAGCAAGCAAGCAAACATACAGGTGAAGCTAATAAAAGCGTGTTAAAAAAATCACCACCATCCCCGGAGGCGAAGACACAACCACGGTAGTCTCGAGAACTTTTTTTTATACTTTTCTATTACCAAAATTCTACTTCTATGCAAAAGGATTATTTCATTCCAGCTTTTGCCGTTATTTTTTTCTGAGGACTGGGCTAATATGTATAATGTAAAATACAGGGTTGTCCTTAAGTAATGGGTCACAGAGTAACAGTAAATTCCAAATATCAAAATATTACGATTTAGCTCTTACCTTAGTCCAAAAGTTGATATTAAAAGAGGCAGATTAAAATCCAAATTTCAATTTCACTTTTCTACCGTAAATTAAACAGTTTTGAAGATGGAAAATAATCCGTTCCCAATATTAGGTTAGCTCCTAGAGGCGCCACGTACCCTGCACTCGATCAAATCGCAAATTTTTTACCCTAAAATTGTAGGCAGTTTTAATTAAAAACTTGTGTCGCTTGATCACTTTTACACAAAAAATGGTATACCGTTTGTATTTCGCTAAAGTCAACCGTTTTCGAGATATTTACAATTTAAGTATACGATGTAACCTCCTAATCATATTTTAAATATTATTTGACGCACATCATATCTTGCATTTCTTCATTAGAATACGAAATTTTCTAAGCAATATGTCACAAAACCTTAAATAAAAATTACTAATAATTATGGCTAGTATTTGACAAGAACTCAGTTTAATCATCATGTCTTCGTTTTAAACCGTCAAATAAAACTCAAATTAATATGATTAAGAGGTTACATCGAATAGGTACTTAAATTGTAAATATCTCGAAAAAGGTTAAATTTATATTCAAACGGTATACCTTATTCCACGTTCGCTATGAATTTCAGAGCGTGGGGATATTCCAAGAGCGGCAACGTCCTTTGCTAAACTATTGTTGTTTTTGGTGTCAATAGTTGTTTACTGTCTGTAATAAGTAGAGCTGTCCGAGGTGGCTGGAGTACAGCCACGGTCTTGCGATGGCGTCACACGTGCCGATTTAGAAGTGATTTACGCTGCAGTCTTATTTGAAAGCTTAATGCGTGAGGTTGTACCTATAAATTATACATAATGTCAAACGCGCCAAAGGGAAAAAAACGACCGTACGCGGACACAGTGAATAAATTTATCGGTGAATTTCCGGATTTATTCTATGACGGATGTAAAATAATTTGTAAAGTTTGTAATCAAGACTTAATGTGCTGGCACATAACAGATTGTCGTCGTCATCAACACCGTGCAACATCAAAATAAAAAAAATGGCATGCCTTTGACAACTCAGTTTATGTTTGATTTATTGTTAATGTTAACAGCCTGTAATATTCTGCTACACATACTGGATAAACAACCATTTCGGAAGTTTTGGAATAAATACAATCCCCAGGTGAACTTACCAAGTCGTACATCGTTACGTAGATATATTCCAGCTGTTCGTGAAGACATTGTAAATAGGATTAAATGTGGATTAAAAAATACACGGCTCTGGTTATGTATTGACGAGACGACAGATTGTAAAAAAAAATTCTATTTTAAATATTATAGTACGTGTACTGGGCCCTCTTAAACTAACATTTCCACTTTTACTAGCTAGTAAAAGACTAACTGCGTGTACTGGCGAAATAATTACGGGGTGTTGGAGACATTCGAAAAATTTGAACTTTCAACAAGTCAAGTATTGATGTTTGTGACTGATGGTGCTGCGACAATGCGCATGGTAGGCCGTTCTTTTCAAAGAGACAATTGTAGGTTTTTACATGTTACGTGTAAAGTGCATGCGTTACATCTTGTGGCAGAAACGATTCGAAAATGTTTTCCAGAGGTAGATGCATTAATAGCAAATATAAAAAAAGTTTTTCTCAAATCTCCTAAACGACTTCGAGCATTTCACAGACAGTGTCCTGGTATCTCTGAACCACCAGAGCCGATTCTTACACGTTGGAGAACGTGGCTGAAAGCGGCTTTTTATTATGCTGAATATTTTCAACAAATAAAAGCTGTGATACTACAGTTCAACCCTAACGAGGCTGCAGCTATTAGGGAAAGCCAGACAAGCTTTCAAGACGTTTCCCTTGAAACAGATTTAAAAACTATTAATAACAATTATAGAGGACTACACGACGCAATAGAAAAATTGCAAAATAGTTCGTTGTCGTTAGTGGAATCGCTGCAAATAGTGGACGACGTAAATACACAGCTACAGGCTATAAATGACGCAAAAAATAATCGCGTTAGTGAAAAATTCGAGAGTGTATTACAGAAAGATCCTGATTTTAGCAAATTAAGACAAATTTGTGATGGTGCATCTACAACTTCGTTAAGTGAGTTCACAGATTGTTTTACTTATGCCTGTATTACATCCGTAGATGTCGAATGGTCATTTTCAAAATGCAAAACATATTTTTTCACCAAAGCGAACATCGCTGACGGAGACAGCTGTAGAAAGATACCTGATGCTATTATACTATAGATCTTCCCCACTTTGTGATGACGACAACCAAACTACTTCATAAATCTGCTTAAAAGGGTGAGTTTTATACAAATTTTTATAAAATGTAACATTATTGTTAAAATTTATTTCCATTTACTGTACTTATTCAAGTATTATGATATGATGTAAACATATGAGTCATATGACGGCTCTGTTGGCCAGGTGACCTCGGACAGCTCTAGTAATAAGTGTGCGGTGCTTATTCATTTATGTCACGTGGCCCCAGAGTTGGGCACACGCGACGAAGAACCACCGCGACTCCGATCAGAGCCACTTCACTGTACGCGATAAAAATTATAAACTGCCACAAGATTTTATTGAAATTGTTAAAAATTTTACAGTAAAGAGCTGTTGCTTGATTAAAACATCAAATGCAGCGCACGTGGCGCCTAAAATTAGAAACGGATTATTATTTTACATTATAAAACACCTCCGGTTACCACTTTTCAGATTGATATTTTCAATACTGTTTAAATTACGGCAGAAAATTGTTAAAATATCAACTTTAGCACCCTGTATCTCTGTTAAAATTTTCTGACTAAGGTAAGTTGGCTAATTCGTAATATCTTGATGTTCGAAATCCACCCATTATTTAAGGATCACCCTGTATACAATAAGTAAATTGTTGTATCAGAAATAAATGATTTCAACTTTAAATAAACAATGTGTGTGTTTAATTTTTTGTTTGTTTTTTTTTAATTTTTTATTTTCTTCTCTAGTTTTTTGTCATTATATCTCGGTGATTCACGAACACTAATGCTCTTTATATTTGAAATAAATACAAAAAAAAAAACGTTGTTTCAAATTTCTTTCTCTGTCGCGATAACTTCCAGGTACTTTTTTATAAAACTCATTTTTATGTAATTATACAATAAAGACATACCTTTCGCCAAACACACGTATGTTTTAGTTGATATCATTTTATGACTGATATTGATTTATTTTGGTTATTCTTTATCTAATCAGTAAGGATGTTATTTGTTTCTACCGACATTCGTAAATGTTTTTATAGATATGGGGGAAAACCATTTACAAATTTGAACTTGGTGTAGGGTTTGATCTAATTATAAAATACTTTTGAAGATGGAAACGTATTTAAGTTTGCAAAAATTTCAAAATTCAGTTTGAACTATTAATAAATCGTTTTTAGTTTATAGTAGGCCAACTATTAATATCGTTAATTTTAATATTTAGCCAAATATTAGTTTTCACCTCTAACCCTTAACCCCTTCTACCTTTCATAAAACTGATAATTTTTTTATCTTTATGTAGACTTTCACTTTAATCTTCTTCTTCTATTTTAGTAGCTGTAATATTAACATCTAGCAATCCAATTGTCCTATTAATTCAACTGTATCGTCTAATATAATATTTTTCCGATCTCCTTCTTTGGATTTTCTACCACATGAATAACTCTTCTAACAGTCTGTTGGTACTTGTGATTCTTTTACATTTTTGTTGTAGGGCCAACATTTTTTAAGAATAACTAAAAAAATAAAAAATTTCAAATAAATAAAAAAGATTTTTTTTTCAGCTTCTCGACGCCGGCCGGACAGTCCTCCCATGCTTTGATATACATTGATTGTGTAGATCATGATAAAGTGCTATCCTTGTGGTATCCGTGGTTGTAGTTCTAGATTCAATTTGGAGTATAAGGAAAATAAAATGGGAGTTCCATAGGGATCGATATCGGAGCCGATACTATTTTTGTATTATACCAACGAACTGGAAATTTTGACATAACAAATTTTTGATAATGTATGCAAATGAAGAATCGTTAATTATTTCTGATAAATTTGATGAACCACTAGACTGTAAATGTAATCCTCCCTCAATATACTGGTACTGTTTTCTGTAAGCAATACTTTAATGCAGAGAAGACGACACAGATATACACACAACCGCAAAATTTACCGAACACTAGGTTTTCTTATGGCAAATCTTATTAAAACGCTCTGTATATTGATTTAACATAGATACACACATGTAAACAGATGAAAGAAATAATGTTCGAGTTTTTTGGACTTTCACGTATCACAAGAATAATTTTTTGTTGCCTATTTTTTAGATATCTTTCAATCGGCAGCGCTTTACTTGTTTTACACTGCTCTTTAATTTGTTTCGATTGTTGTTTCTTGTGTGTTTCTGAGATTTTCCGATGAAAAGAGAAAAGTTTAATTGTGAGAAATTTCGTAATGAGTCCTGAAGAAGCCGCTCAATCTGTTGTTTTAGATAATTATGGACCCAGCTGTGAAAACTGCACGTTTCTAACTCATTTAGAGAACCGAATTCGTGATTTTTTTCAAAAAAAACTGAATAACTCGAAAACGGCAAGATTTAAACACCATGTTTATTTAATAAACTCTACCTAATATTAACCAAGGAATTCAAAAATGCAATAATATACAGGGTATTCCATTTAAAATAACAAAGTTATATAGCACCCACGCGAAATAGAACGTCCTGTAAAGCTAAAAATATTTTCTTTACATGGCCCACATGATTCTAGACAACTTTTATTAAAACCATTTTTTTATAAATTTTACAGTTACATAGTTACAGAAGAATCCCTCTTAGGTGGAACACCCTGTATATTAGTTTTAAATTTCTATAAGCTGCACGTATACAATTATTAATGTGCATTTTAAACCTAAGTTTATTCTCAAAAGTTAACCCGAGATTTTTTGCATTCTCTGTAAATGTTAAATTATGCCCGTTCATACATATTTGTATATTTTCTTATACTACTGACCTATCCGTTTGGTGTTCAAACGACGTTTTACTTGTACTGATGTTTCATGAATGGTTTTTCGCCCTTTTCATCAGTGAATTTAATCCTGGTTAATTGCAATCATTGCTTCTGTATAATCATTGTAATCAACAGAAAAGTAAAGTTAAGTATCATCCGCATACAAGTGCATCTGACAATGCTCAACTGATTTTACAAAATCTGAAGTGTACAACGTATATAGAAGCGGTCCTAAAATTGACTCCTATGGAACACCGGATGACACATTGAGTGGGGCAGACACATCATTATTGATTTTAACTCGTTGCGTTTTGTCGTTTAAATAACTGCGAAAAAACTCAAGTGCATTGTTATTTAAGCCCAAGGACTCGAGTATTATAATGAGTAGGTCATGGTTTAACGTATCAAAAGCTAGGACAGTGGCTTTTTTTTTGTCTGATCCTCTCAATATGTAATCCATAATGTTTAAAAGTGCTGTTTCGCAGCTATGCAAGGATCGAAAACCCGATTGATCAAATTTATTGACGTGATCTCGTAGTTGCATCTCTACCTTCCTTACCAACACTTTTGACAGCGTCGGCAAAATACTAATTGGACGAGGATCCTTAAACTCTTCTGGGCATTTTATTTTAGGCAATGGCTATTATTTTCTTTTTTTTGTTGAAAATTTAATATTATTTAAATATTGATGTAAACCATTCTGTGTTTGATAGGGAGTGTCATTGCTATACTAAATTAAGAGAGCTGCAGTGTAGCAAGGTCAATTATATTACTTAATTGTTATATTTATTTCTATTAATTTATATAAATTTAATTTATTTTTCTCACAAAGTTAGTCTTTTTACTAGATACAGGCCCGTGTAAAATGTCAAATATAATGACCTCCTTATCTGAATATGATATTCTTACTAATGATGACCACAACCTTTTAGTTGCACATGTAAATTGTCGTTCTATTATAAATTCTTTTGTTTGTTTGAAAGACTATATTTTAATGCAGAGTTTTGATGTGATAGGGGTCACAGAAACGTGGCTTAAGCCTAATATACTAACAAATGCAGTTGACATTCCGGGGGTACACTTTCCTACGGAATGACAGGATTGAGAAAAGAGGAGGGGGAGTTGGAATATATATAAAAAAGGAATTAAATATATTTCTCTCCTGGAAAAAATCCCAGAAAGCCAAAGCCCTGAAACTTTTGAACATACTTGGGTGGAAATTAACTACAATAGACAAAAATTTACGTTAGGAGTAATTTACAAACCACCTAATGTAAGTAATAATAGTCTTAGTCACTTAGACGATATTTTGTCAGTTTTGTATCCAAATTCCGACGAATTATTACTCGTAGGTGATCTAAATATAAATATGCTCAATATAAACACTCCTGAATGCAAATATTTAAACAACATATTAGAAAGCTATAATATAAAACAAATTATCATTGATCCAACTCGCGTTTCCGCTATCTCTGCGACCCTCATTGATATAATCGTGGTAAGTAATTTTGAAAAAGTATGTAAATCTGGTACGGTAATTCTACCCTCAATTAGTGATCATCTGCTCACATATTGTTGCATCGATTGTCCTCCGTGTAAGAAAATTCCTAAAAAAATAAGAATACGTGATTTTAAAAATTTTAATATCGATGAACTAAAATATCTGGCGTCACAAATTGACTGGTCGGAAGTATTATTGATAGACGATATAGACTCAAAAGTTCTATGGTTAAACCGCACTTTAACTCTCTTATTAGACACATGTGCTCCTTATAAGTATATCAATATTACTAGGAAATCGCCTCCCTGGATCACGGACAACATAAAATTCATGATCAAATTAAGAAATCGTGCATTTTCAAAATATAAATCATATAGGCGTAAACCAAATTGCGACATAGACGTGTTGAACAGTAAGTGGATCTATTACAAGCAACTTCGCAATCTAGTCACATCGTCAATCAGGTTAGAAAAAAGAGCATATATTGAATATAGATTAAGAACGCAAAAAAAATTCAAAGGACTGGTGGAAAACTATTAACTCATTAGATGTGCACTCTAAAGCCAGCATACTTATACCAGAACATTTAAACAATCCGGATGCCCTTAATAAATTTTTTGTTGACTCAGTCCCCACTATCGTAGTAGAAAATAACACTATTGATGCGTATCAGACAAGTGCTCACCCCGACATTCACACAAAATTAAAATTTCACAGTGTTGAAGAAAAAGATATACTAGAAGCTTTTTCACAAATTAAATCTAACTCACCAGGCAGTGATCAATTTTCTTTGAATACTTTAAAACTCTGCTTAGATTTTTTAGTCGTACCGTTAACTCATATAATCAACTTCTCAATAGAAAACAACGTAGTTTCAGCAACTTTGAAAGAGGCCATAATTTTACCCCTTCCAAAAAAAAAATCCACCAGAAAATTATAGTGATTTTAGACCTATAAGCCTTTTAAATATTCTTTCAAAAGTTCTAGAAAGAATTATACTCAAGCAATTATTACAACATATCCGCTCTCATAATTTATTACCACAAAATCAATCGGGCTTCCGTGCTCGTCACAGCTCTATTACTACACTCGTAGACATGGCAGATGACATCTTAAAAGCTATTGACGACTCACAAGTTACAACCGCCGTTATGCTGGATTATACAAAGGCCTTTGACTGTTTACGTCATGAGTTATTATTAGGTAAACTCAAGCACTTAGGAATTGAGTCGGTAAAGTGGTTCAGAAGCTATTTATCCGGAAGAACTCAGCAGGTCAAAGTATACAGTTCAGAAAAACAGCTGATGTCTCAGGTAAGCGCTGTCACATCAGGGGTACCTCAAGGGTCCATTTTGGGCCCTATACTATTTGTGCTTTTTATGTTTGATCTCCCTGAGAAAATAAAGTTTTGTAAAGTCCATCAATATGCAGACGACAGCAAATGTATATTCCGTACAGTCGAGCTGACGTAGAACAGGCAATCGTTAATATTAACAGAGATTTAAATTCCATATGTAAATACTCGGAAGATCACGGTTTAATGCTCAATGCTCAGAAATCCGTCGCAATTAATTTCAAATCCAAGCGTTTTGAATTATTTGAAAACTCTTGTAATTTATACATAAATGGCACCAAATTATCTTTCGTAGAATCTGCAAAGAGCCTGGGAATTATTTTTGATACCCATTTAACGTTTGAAACTCATGTTACTAAGCTACTACAAAAATGTTATGCGAAGCTGAAATCATTATATCCATTTAAGTATGTCTTACCAACATCCACTAAATTAAAACTATCAGAGTCGCTTATAATATCTCAACTTGAGTATGGAAATGTCATTTACGGACCATGTCTTACCGGTGTAGAACAATATAGACTACAAAAATTACAAAATTCATGTATGCGGTTCTCTGCCGCGATATCTAGGCGTGATCACGTTACTCCTCTTTTTAAAAAAATTTAATTGGCTTAATCTTAAATCTAAATGGCAACTGCACCTGGTCTGTCTTGTGCACAATATATTAAAATATCAAGATCCTAAATATCTTAGCAAGAAATTAACTTTCAGGGGCTCCTTGCATAGTTCTAATCTACGTTTCGTAGATACCACACTAAATATTCCAAGTCACAGCTCCAAAAAATATGAATCCTCTTTCACTTACTTAGCTGCTTCTTTATATAATGCAATCCCTGATCACATCAAAAGCCTGCCTTTTCAAGGATTTAAAAAAAATGTTAAGCAAATATTTTTAAGTATGTAAAATGTTTTTCGTTATGTTACATGCATACCACAGCTTTCTAGAAAGCTGTGATGCATATTAATGCAGCAAATTGTGTCTTATGACCTCTGATTTTATTTTATCGTATCTTATTCTTATATTTTTTTATATTATCGATAATTGTTTTTTTACCTTTTCTTTATTGTTGTATTTACTGTTTGTCATACTGGTTGGGATTGATACCAGCAACTGCTGACACCCCGCCAGTTTAAATAAAGTTTTTTTATTATTATTATTATTATTATTATTAATAGGTTTAAATCCTTCGAGATTTTATCCATCCCATCCACCCTTAGTTTGTGTCAAAATATCTTTTTTTTTATTTCGACATACTAGTATCGTGTAACTTTTTAACATTTTGTAATAGTTATGATGAGCTTTTTTCGTACGATGCCATTAGTTGTTAGCTTTGTCTCTTAGAGACATAAGAAAGTGTATATTTTCTGTAAGTCATGAGGCATAATAATAATAATAATAATAATGTTTATTAATTTCAGAAAACTACAGTACAAGTACAGGTTTAAGAAATTTTATCATAGTTGTACAAGAGAGTTAGTAATAGTAACACAACAGGAAATATTAACATATTTATAACTTATAAAATTGTTGTTTTTAATAATTTTAGAATAAAATTAAATATAGTCAAAAGTATAGACAACTAACTATTGAAAATGTAATAAAATATACATAGAAAAGACACACGTATACACGAAGGATATGTTAAGAAACATACAATAGTACAGCTAACAGTAACCCGAAACAATAATTAAAAAGTTGACATAAATTCACCTATGGTATAGCACTTTTTATTTATTAATAGTGACTTTACAGCAGTTTTAAATTTATAAATTGATGGTAAACATTTAACAGATTCAGGTAAAACATTGAAAAGCTTACACCCATTATAAAAAAAGACTTTTTTGATAAAGAGCTGAATCATGTTTTGGTGGTACAAAATTTTTTTTCTGGTATTATGCTGGGCTCTGTTTTCTGAAAATTTTGTTTTGTTTTTTATATACAAAACAAGTTACTTCATAAATATACACAGAAATCATAGTGAGTATATTTAGTGTTTTGAATGCATCCCGGCACGACTCATCATATTTTAAATTAGCCATGATGCGTAACGCTCGCTTTTGTAAAACAAAAACGCTATGTGCATCATGTGATTGACCCCAATGTACTATGGCATATTTAATAGTAGAATGAATAGATGCAAAGTATAATTGTTTTATAATTGATGAACTACACTGTTTTGATGCTATGGCTAAGGCAAAGCATGCTTTTGATAATTTAGCACACACATCTTGTATATGACTAGACTATTTAAGATGGCAATCTATCCTTAAACCCAACATTTTTGAGTTGTTTGAGTAGCTCAGGCTCGTTATCCCATCCAACATTATGCTGTCATTTATTATTATATTAGATTGCGATGTTTTAAACGCAATATATGCTGTGTTTTCGCAATTAATACATAATTTGTTTTTTTTAACCCATCTATTTATTTTTTTCGTATATTATTATTGCACAGTTCTCCGCATCAGTCAGACTGTTACATCTTATCAATACTTTAGTATCATCAGCATATGATACTATTGAGCATAACGGATGTTCTAAATAATTCAGCATGTCATTAATAAAAACCAAAAACAATGTGGGGCCTAAAATAGATCCTTGGGGAACTCCTGTACTTACAGCATTAAGACTTGAATATACATTTTGAATTTTAACCTATTGTGAACGATTTGATAAATAGGATCTAAACCAATCATGAGCTATGACTCTAACGCCATGTGTTTCTAACTTATTTAATAGTAAATTATGATCGACACAATCAGAAGCCTTGGAGAAATCTACAAAGAGCCCCAAGGCAATTTTAGATTTGTCCAGTGCATTAACTATACCATTTACAAAATCGCTGAGAGCAGAATCAACACTTTTTTGTTTTGTAAAACCATGCTGGCTTTGAGAGAGCATATTATTAACTGTGAAAAAAATCCACTAATTGCATATTAAGTGCAGATTCAAAAATTTTAGAGACGCTGGGAGATAGGCTAATTCTTCTATAATTACTTAGGTTTGGATTGCCTTATTTTTTGTAATTTTGATTGTCCTACAAGTTAAACAGAAAATTTTCTTTATTATCCATATCACTTGGATCATATACCTTCTCAAATTGAATAAACATAAGGTCGGAGTAAAATACCTCTTGATTAAAATGTTTGAAGTTTCTAATGAAATAATAGATGTGTGGGAGGAAAAAAAGTCTATGTTTTTATATCAACATCTATTTAAGCTTAAAGCAGCAAACATGGGTTATAGTGTATAAAAATAGAAATTATTATTAGTAACGTTAATAGCCTTCGAGTCCAGTAAAGAATCACTTTCAGGGTGTGTTACGTACAATATTTTTTCTGCAACCGTTTAACACATTTAACTTGAAATATTTTGTAAACAAAATTCATAAAATTCAATTGACAGATGTTAGACGCTGTTTAGAGTGCTTAATTCAAGTACTTACTCTATTGTTGTCATTAAAAGTGACATAATTAATGAATCGGAAAATACTTTCCAAACTTTTATACTACTTTCTAGGTCAGACCAGTAAAGAAGTATTTTCCACTCAAAAAATTGACTAGAAACAGTTAACTTTCATGACGGTTGCAGAGAAAAATATTTATTAATGGGAACTAATGTCTCGATAAATTTTTTTGCGCAGAATCCTTCAAGAAATGGATAAATTTGCTATTTGCAGCAAGCCGTTGTCATTTAGTATGTTTGCGATTGATTGATTAAAAACAGCAAATCTTGCTTCTAATCTGTCAATCTCTGTAAAATCTAATTCTCTTGTAAACGCCAGAAAATCCTTGCACTTTCCTTCGACAGTCTCTCTTTCTGTTGTTGACGATATTTTTTTTGCATCGTACATTATTTGGTTGCACAAAACTTCTAACGAATTTCTGAAAGACGTAAATTTCTGAAAGACGTCATCCTCCAGTTCATGTTTTTTAGCTTCCTCAATGGAAATTTTTATTTTCCTTTCGCTCAACCGAAACTGACCCATAGTAACTGCCAGTTTATTGTAAATGCCAGTAGATTCTTCAGATGCAGTCACATTTAACACACCATCCTCGTCTAATTCAAAATTGATGTTGTATTCAACATCCCCCGCTCGTCTAGGAGGAAAACCGTTTATTATAAATTCTCCTAGTAAATTATTGTATGTTACATTTTTTCTCTCGCCCTCAAAAATTGTTATCCTAACAGCATCTTGCTCGTTTTCCGTTGTGGTTTTCCTCTTTGTAGCCTTGAAAGGTAACGGTGAATTTTTCGGTATGAATATGTCCATGAATTTATGAGTCGTTTCTATTCCTAGCGACAATGGAGTCACCTCGGTTATTTTGTATTTTTCCAAGTCATCCAAGTTCTCCTTGAGTAAAGCTGCTTGAAGACTAGCACCAGCAGCGACAGCTTCGTCCGGATGTACGTCAGTCTTAAGCTTATTGCCCTCAAAGTAGGTATTCAACATCTCACGAATCTGTAACAAATATAATTTGTTAGTCCTGACGTGCGTTGAAACCTTTGGTGTGAAGATAACACTAACGTAGCTTTCCAAATAATATCAAAACACCATATACTGTACTCTACGCGCGCTTCGCCATCCAAGTTGGCATCATCTGGATATGATTAAAATGAACCTTATGTTCATGAACTGTGACTCATTAACCAATAGAGCGGACTATATGGGATTGACCCTCTGTCACTATTCATACTATTTTACCACATAATTTCCAAGCCCTCAAATGTATTCAGCTGTCTAGTATTTGTTACATTCCTAATTAATCTTAAAGTGCTACTATCTATTTTATGGTTGTTCTCAACAACGCATGTTGGGCAATACTAGACTTATCTGTTGTACCGTATGTTCTTTGAATCTAGTTTGAATTGATCGTCTAGTTTGCCCAACATTCAACTAATTTCGTCAATCCTCGACTTTTCGTTTGCTTTAATTTTGTTTTTTGGATTGCCCTACAGTTGTTGTATTTTATTTCCCGATGAATGAACCCTGTCATACCTATATTTTTAAAAATCTTTCCAATACACGGGTGAATCGAAGACCGTATGGAATCGATACAAATTTCGGATTTTCTCTTTAATTTTGAAAGGTCAAGGAATTTCGAAGTGTCTTTTTAAATTTACGTTTCCTAAATATTTCATCAAATAAACTAATAGAATATCCATTACTCGCAACTATACCCTTAATCAATGTCTTCTCTTTTCCAAACCTCTCCTTATTGAGGGGAAGCTTAATAGGCGATGAACTATAAAAATAAAACACCATTTTGTGTTGAGCACAATGCAATGGCGAGGGTCCTCAGGGATACATCTTAGAGTACTGGTATTTTTCATGTATATCTACAAATAGTAGTTGTCCAGAGTTTTCGATTTCGTATGTGAATTTAACTGATGCGAAACGATTGTTTGATTTAAATTGAATTCAATTCAATTTTATCAATTAACACTAAATTTATTTAAAAAAACACGAAATATTAATCAGCAGTACGTCAAAAGAAAGTGTTCCTCAAAAAGTTCTCATCATTGTCGAAAACTATTCCTCACATTCATTTGATAAAGAAGAAATTGATCTCCTTAACAAGGGATTAAATTTTGCATTACCTGCCTCTGATGACAGATTGTTTTTACTTAAAAACTAATAAGGGTAATAAAAAACTTTCAAGAAATCCAATACCAAAAATGATTACTGAAGTAAGAAATGTACAACCACCATATTACTTTCTTTATAATTCAGCTTTAAATAAGAGATTACATGTACTAATCAAAGTATGTCTAGATTGTACTGCTTCACTAAGATATATAAACCAAGAAAGTTGATGCGTCCTATATTGTTTCAACAATTGGATTGTCGACTTAACACCTACTAAAATGGTTAACACAAGAGTTCGAAAGTTTACCCTAGTTTCTCTGTGATTAATTCCAACGATTGCATTAATAAGGTGAAAAATATCCAGTTGTCAGAAGGCGAAATTTTGATCTTTGACAATTGTTGATTGTTTCTACTACACAGACAATCTCATTCAAAATGTACCAAGAGAATATCTCCAACTCACTAAACATTGCATGAAACAGAATTGTTTTTGATTCAGTAATAATTTCTTATGAAAATATGAAGGACCAGCAATGGGTAACCCTTTGTCACCATTCATTGCTAGTCTCTTCACGAATAGATTCGAAACACAAGCAAAAGAAGACTTTGAGTATTTCCCCGGGGTTTGGCTTAGGTATGTGGTTGATATTTTTGCAGTGTTCGATACAAAAATCGCTGATATTGACAACTTTGTTTCTAAATTAAACAGTCGTTTCGCGTCAGTTAAATTCACATATAAAATTGAAAACTCTGGACAACTACCATTTTTAGATGTATTAATAATTAGAAATAATGAAAATTAGTTAAAATTTGACATATACAGAAAAGATATACCATTGCTAGCTACACAGAAAGGCGAGTTTTAATTTATAGTGCATCACCTATTAAGCTTCCCCTCATTAAGGAGAGTTTTGAAAAAGAAAATTTGATTGATTAAGGATATATCTGCGAGTAATTGATATTCTGTAAGTACAATTGTTAAAATAATTAGGAAACGTAAATTTAAAGGAGCACACATTGGTAGAAATTAACAATCTAACTGTGCAAAAGTCAAAATGAAACATAGATTCAAATTTAACATGATATATTGCGTTTATTATTTTAAGTCACATTTAATAATACTTTTATGTACATGGAATATGGTTTATAATACAGGGTGAGACAAAAATCTCGATATACAAAATATTTTAAGAACTAGCAGAACTCTCATTCAAATTTTCCTGTACTAATTGTCCAGATTGCTCAGGATGCAACAATAGGTATTTAACTTCATTATCAAGAGACTTAATATTATATGATCGACCAAGATTGGTCCGAGAAATAGAAGATATTAAGGGATCTAAGGAAAATAAAAGTGTATTTAATAAGTCTGTAATTGTTTGCACTCGAGAAAATTTTCTTGTATGGTACTCTCTGTATCTTCCAAAGTCTTTATTTCTGGCTTCCAGTGCTTCTTCCGAAAACATTCCAATATGCAAAACAGCAGATTTTATAATATCTGCTCCATGGATAAGCAATTTATGTAAACTAGAGGGTATATTATACCACGGGTATAGATCCACATACTTTTCTGCAGTCGCTTTTGCATACTTTCTAAATGAT
Source organism: Rhamnusium bicolor (assembly GCA_029963845.1). Taxonomy (NCBI): domain Eukaryota; kingdom Metazoa; phylum Arthropoda; class Insecta; order Coleoptera; family Cerambycidae; genus Rhamnusium; species Rhamnusium bicolor. Next base: position 103,649 of record JANEYF010004686.1, on the reverse strand, counting down.
TGTACATCTACAGCATATCCACATGAAATTGTTTGCAATATCACATTCAAACGCTTTATCAATTGTTCATCAATTCCTGTAATGAAAGATGCAAGAGCAGATTGGTCAAAAAAGCGACTGGCAGTATTACCGTCATTTGTTGTACCATATCCGGGTTTCGGGATGTCCACTAATAATCCCATTTTTACCCTCAATGAATTTTGAATACATTTTTTGTTTCTTCAAACTTTTTTTTGTCTTCATTTTTGCGCATTTGCCATTTTTTCACATCCCGACGATATGCGATGTGAAGAAGACACTCAAAGCACCCAATCCATGCATGCAATGTAGAAAGCCCGTATTCATATTTGATCGCATCTGAGTACTGTTTATGTTGGATAAATTGCAAATCGTTCATATTTTTCGGCGTTACTCCACAGATTCCACATGTTTGACTTGACGTATCACTGATTACTCCAAACATTTTCCATCAATCATCGTAAATTTGAAACAAGGAGAAATGACGATTTCCTGTCCACTAATAGAAACTTTGGTAGGCAATATAGTTTCTATTTGTTGTTCTATATTCTGTATCTCTCGTTTACTTAATTCTGCAGTTTTTTTCTTAAATAAAAGTTTTATAGGTCTGCAGAACCTGGTAGAAGACGGTGACGGGTTGTGCCATAAGATGGTATTAGTTTTATTTGCTCGCAAGTGCAAGGGTACAATGCAAACCGCAAATAAACTGGAATCCCATTTTTGTTCTACATTATCTTCAGAGAATTTCTGTTTGTAGGTAGAGTGCCCAGAACTTCCATCACATCCTCACTTGAAAATTATTGTTAGGCCGTCTGAAAAGTAATCGATTTTTTGAGATCACTTTCTGTTGAACCGTTGCTAGTCTGGTTATAGTGTGGTCAACAAGGTCCTGAACCGTTATTTCTGCAGATGTTTCAATAATTGTTATTGATTCCGCCCTAGGATAGTACTCCTTCTTTGCTTTTAAGATTTCGTCGTACGAAGGATATATTTCTGCATTACGCACCTTGGCCCTAGATTGAATTAAAATATACTTATGTTTGGTAAAATGTCCGTCAACAAATAATGCAAGTGCCACCTCTGGTGTATATTTGATAGGATGTACTGTCGGAGATTTCTACTTTTTTTTAATTCTGCTAGCCCTTTTTGGTGATGTTTGAGAAACTTGGACTATATTTGCTGCACCTCTTTGTCCACCCACACGCAAACTTGTTGCTGCCGCAAACATCAATTCTTCTTTGGGATAATTCTGTACTATAGGTAAAACTTTTCGTCTTTTTGACAATGCCGTTAGTTCTTGAAACTCTTTTGGTGGCCGTCCCATTTTGCTGCTAGATGGTCCTGGCATTGAATCGGCAGATTGATGCTGAGGAAAAAAGGTGACATTTTCATTTAGCCATTTAGATTCACGCGCTAACATTATATGGATTGAGCGACAGGATTCTGTCCATTTTTTTGGAACTTTTGCTATTTAAATTATTAATTTGTCGCTTAATCGAATCCTCAATTTCCCTGTCCAGTTCTAGTTTATTATAAACATACGAAAATACGGCTGAATTTTTAGCACTTACTGTCTCTTCTTTACGCCAAACATCAAACAACTCTCTCCGAGGTAGGAACATAGCACCTGCAATAATTCAATATTTTACACGACTGCATTTTCATGCAGTTAATTTTACTTTAGCTGTATACTAAAATGTATGACTATTATATAAAAAAATGTTCCAGTGCGAATACATGCGAATATACATAGTTTCGGACCATTTAAATACAAAATATGTTAAATTAATTATAAAAATTACACCCAAATTTTGTATCAACAATATTCCTACTAAAAAAATACCAATATTAAACCAATATCATGTAAAAATAATACATACCTGTAGATTGAATCTCCATAGTTTTAAACCACAAAATACACTAAGGAAATTTAAAAACAGTGTGTTCACTTTAACACATAACACAATACTAATTCAGGTAATAAGTATTCCCATCATAAAACCCTTTTATAAATGCATCCCCACTTATCTAAAGATCAAGCAATTTTTACATTGTTTTCTCAGTAATCACCGGTTCATTCAGGGTTGGAAAATGATAAAATTATTGGAATATATACCTACTTAATTTTGGACTTTTGCACAGTTAGATTGTTAATTTCCACCAGTGTGGGGCACCTCGAAATTCCTTTCAAAATGAAAGAAAAAATCCGAAATTTGTATCGATTCCATACGATCCTTGATTGTACTGATAAGATTTTTAATATATAGGTATGACAGTAGTTTATTCATCGGGAAACAAACTAGAACAACTTTTCCAAAAAATAAATTGAAACAAATGAAGTCGAGTATTTACGAAATTAGTTGTAAGGACTGTAATCAATAGTATGTTGGACAACCTAGATGATTAATTCAAACTAGATCAAGGAGCATATGGCTCATTTTAAATATTGTAGAACGTAGAACAGATAAATCTTTTGTTGCCCAATATGCGTTTGAGAACAATCATAAAATATATAGTAGCATTCAAAATTAATTAGGAATGTAACAAATACTAGACAACTGGATGCATTTGAAAGCTTGGAAAATGCAAAGTATAAAAATAGTATGAATAGTGCCAGTCCCATATAATCGGCTCTATTAGTTAGTGAGTCACGGTTCATTGAATCGTAGCAATAGTTAAGGTATAAATAGGATATATTGTCATCGCAATATTAGTTTTAATCATATCCAGATGATGCCAACTTGATTGGCGAAACATGCATCGAGTTCAGTATATGGTGTTTTGGTGTTTTGTAGAATACTTCGTCAGTGTTAATTTGTTTGTATTTGTTTTAATGTTACTCACTAAAATCGACTAATTCGACTAACCGGTTAATTTCATTTCGACTATACAATTCCTCGAATTTTAGAACTAAGCCGCAATGGTTCTCGAATGGGAAATTCGATAATTTTTCGCCTACCGATCTTAATAATTTTTAGCTTAATAGATGCGCTACAAGCGCTGGATAATCAAAATATAAAAAATCTGAAAATCGGTTGACCCTGCAGGCCATCCCTGAAACTTCCCCCTATTTTCGAGCTTAAAGCGCTCAAAAATATACGTATTAGTTAATTTTTGAGATCTCCAAGCTCAAAATATTATAAACATACATTTTTGAGCTCTACGATTAGGTGAAAAATCTCGAAGTTATATTAAAAAAAACATTTTTTTTGTAATTTTTGAGCTGCGATAACTTTTGAACAAATTAACCAATCGAGATGCAGTTTGCAGCATTCAGCGCAGTTTTTCAAGTACAAAAAGTTATGTTTGTACCAAAGATCTATCCGACAAAAATTTTAAATGTTATTTCAAAAAAAACCCTTTTTGGCGAATTTTTCGTAATCGATATCTCTTGAACGAATCAACCGATTTTGATGCGGTTTACGGCATTCAACGCAGTTTTTTAAGTACAAAAAGTTATCTTGGTACCAAAAATCGATCCGACAGGAATTTTGAATATCATTTCAAAAGCCGTCGCGGGGATACCCAATGATTTTCCATTGATTTTAAATATTAAGCTAAATTAATATTCCATATTAAATGACAGAAAAAGTGTAATAATAACCTTAGGAATCCTAGTTGTACCGCCAACCAAAACAACCTCATCTATTTCAGATTTCGATGTACCCGAGTCATATAGACAGAGCTTCACTATTTCAAGAGCCCTTTCAAAAATGTCACTGGCTAATTCCTCAAATTCTGCCTTTGTTATTGTCAACAAAATCTCTTCATCGCCTCCGAAGCAGCTTGGTATTAACAGTCTTGCCTCCAAACTAGTAGACAGTTTCTTCTTCAGTTCTACACAGGCAATTCGCAGTCTACGGAGAAATATCCTTTTCCGAGACTCCTTTACATTTTGGTTCTCTAAATATTTATGATAAAAGTGATTGAATAAAAGTTCATCAAAGTTTCGTCCACCTGGAAAAATAAACAGAATCAGAATTCAAAAGTAATGTTTTAAAGTAGAATTCAGTTTCTTCTATGAAGTTGTGAGAGTTAACGTATCTCAGAAATTTGAAATAGGTATATTTGAACCAGAAAGCAAAATCAATTGGTTTCAGTTCAATAATAGTTTCGAATAGTTTTTAAAGAAACAACACGCGACGTCGACATTTTTGCTACCATATATCTTCATGAATTGATTTGAACACAAGCACTAGAGGAATTCGATTATTTTCCTAAGGTTTGGCTAAAGTCAGTATATCGATAATGTTATTGCAATAATTGACACGAAATTATTATATTTAGAAAAATTTCGTTTGTTTTAGCAAAATTTCCTTAATTGGAAATAGAGAGCCATCAATTTTAGGTATGGTAGGAATTATGAAAATTAGTTTGGGATAACGTTATACATGTTGTGTCAATATTCCAGTTGTTAACTTTAGGTGATAATAGTACTAACAAAAATGTGAAAAAAAAGTTTCTATAGACATATGTATCCGGAAGTGTTTCCTAAGGAAACGGAAGGTGGTGTTCTAGAGTTGGTTTTTATTTAATATTTCAGGATCCCTTTGAGCTACAGCGATGAGATTTGGTGAATGATTTAGTATCAATGAGGGCTATTATTTCATATTGGTAAAAAATGAAATTTAACTAACGGCGTACGTATTTTTAATCCAAAATGTTTTGTTCTAATTTATTACTTTTAATTTTGGTAGCGAAATATAGTTCTCTGATCAAAATGACACAAAAAATATCCTCTTTATTAAACACCGTAGGACCAACCATTTTTTTTATAAAAAATTGATTTAAAATAGTTGTTGCAGGATCATTTTGTCCACATTTCAATTTAAAATCAAATGTCACAATTTAACAATCAAAACAGCTCATAAAGAGTGCAGAAAAGCGTCTTAATTATGAAAAATCTTCATGGCGCGTTGTTACGTTTCAGGAATATTGCTTACTTAAGTTGCGTAAACTAATGAATTTAGATAACCCCAAATAAAGGAATCTTACGGGTTTAAGTCAGTTGATCCAAGGCGCAATGTAGTGGGACTACCTCGTCCCTATCCACCTGTTAGGACAAATTGCGTCTAAATGTGCCCGAACTAAAATACTAAAAGTGATGTGAGGCACTATCGTGTATGAACCACTAGTTCGCTTTTGTTTGACAAAATATGTCGACTATCAAATCTGCTAGTACATTTTGTAAAAAAACCGGTAATTAGGACGTTTAAACGATTCAGTAAAACGGTAAAATGAAATGTGAAAACTAAAGAATAATAATTGGCCACGAATCTTTTGTATTTTATTCCGAATTTATCTAGGTATCCCTGTATTTAATTGTCTATTTGACACTATTTTTCATTCATTTCTCTTTTACGTTTATATTACTAAATATTACTAATTACCAAATATTACGAACTATGAAAATTACACCATTAATATTTTAATTTGAAATAAATTAAATTTTCTGGTTTATATATTTGATTCTTAATTTTTTGTTCTGTAAAAGTTTGACAATATAAATGTTATAGTTACGTGATGTTTGTATTCATTAGTTTCCAAGACGACTTTAAATCCCAAGGGAATAATTGGTTGTTTTCCTCCTGATTTTGAGGCTGTAAAATACTCTTTTGCTCCTCCCGTTCTTATAAAAAAATATTGTTCACTTTCTATCTTCATAAATTTTACTGGAAAAAATTGACAGTTTAATTTAGAAACTAATTTGTATCAGACACTGTAAAAATAATCTCCTTACTAAATACTAGGAAAATTTTCGATTTCTTCATTCGGCTCATGATGAGAGTGGTCATAAAAGGTGAACAATAGTCACCCATTACAATCCTTTAATTCTATTCAAACTATTACTTAATTGAAATCAATTTTGCTCCATTCAGGGTTTTGTTAAAATTTAATGTAATCATATACTATTTCTTGACTAGTTGTAAAATCACTTGGAGCAAGTAAATCTTCTGGAAAAATATTTCATTTCTGTACGAAAAATAGTCGAGGCGATCAAAAAAACACTAAACTAATATTCGGGTATCTTTACCTAAAAAAGTATCTCCATATACAGCTTTAACCTCAAATTGTTTATCACTAACTTTAATTATGGACACATCTAGTGTTCCCCCACCAAAATCAAAAACCAGTACGTTTGCATTGTTCTTTTCCTTTTCAGATATGTAATGGACCGCTGCTGCAGTGGGTTCAGTTATAAGCTTAAGTACAGTTAAACCAGCTAATTCAGCCGCCCGTATGGTAGCCTTTCTTTTGCGAATTACTGAAATAAGCTGGTACAGATATAACAGCTTCTGTTACTTCGCTGCCCAGGTACACGCATGCACTTTTTTTAAGGTACTTCAGTACTTCAGCACTCACCTCTTCTGGTGATATTATAACGTTTTTATCAGAAATAGAGACTTCATATGCCGCCTGATCGTCTTCTGCACGTGTTATGGTAAATGGCACTTCGTTAGAGTGGACGAATTTCGAAACATATTCGTCGTCAAATTTTCGACCCATAATTCTTTTCGCATCTGCAACACATAAATATTTCTGTAAATTTAGATATGAAGGTACTATGTCAAATTAACACTAGCTATCTCTTCAGATAAGCGGATATTACTAGAGGGCCTCGAATTTGAAACAATTTGAAACAAAGTTGTCACTACTTCCGGTTGGACCGGAAGTGATATTTTACTTAATAAGTGCAAAATGTGGCTTTTTGTGTCACAAATGATATGCCAAAATTTCAAAATTGTATTCCTAAAATCAACCGAGAAATTGGAACGGAACTAATCTCGTTATCACCCGGTATAAATATGATAAGTATAATTACTTAAATTTCTGTCATTAAATCTAGCTTCATTACAACCCTCTCCTCTTACTTGGTTTAGGCGGGCCGTATTTAATATAAACACAATAGTTAATGTTACTAATACTGAAAACTAATATAATAAAATAACTAATATTTTCTAGAACAAGAACTGGCTTGAAACTACTGCATTGAGAATTAAGTTATTCTAAGGACTGAATTATGAAATAAACTGAACTCTTGCTGAAAGCGGTTTTGCAATATAAATGTAATACACCGTGTGGACCAAGGATATATTAAGTAACAGAAAATCAATAATTGAAAAATCACTTCGTTTTAATGTATCTATTAATCTAAATATTTACCTACCATATAATCCGTTTGTCTGGCATTCTGGAATTTCATCGAAAGCGTTTTTTCCCACGAGGACCTTTCCATTTTTTGGATTATAATAAACAATCGAAGGGATAATACGCAAACCGTCCTCGTCCGGAATGATCTCAGCTCCTTTGCCCTTTCGATAAACAGCTGCGCAGGAAAAAGTGGTTCCCAGATCAATTCCAAGTACATGAGAAGGCATCTAGAAATAAAAAGTTGATTGAAGATGACATTAACTTGTGAGAATCCATTTTTAAATTAAATAATTACAAACATTGTTTTACTTGTTTAATTTTCATTTTACTTTTACTATGGTCTGATTCTATTAAATATTTGTAAAACTTGAGGAATATTTTTGTTTGCGAATGTACTGCATTACATGTTGGACAATCTAACCGACATAGCCCACACTTTTTATACATATCGGTTTTTTACTTTGCATTGACCAAAAGGTTGCCTACATATTTGATCGAACTAAACGGTTTTTTGAAGTGTGTGGGATACATCGGTTAGGTTGATTAGAATGTAATGAGCATATATAAGTCAAACAGGTAGATCACTTGAAAAAAGGTATAGAGAGCATATCCATTATTTTGATTTTATTAAAAACGATGCATCTTAACCATGTTCTACAAGAATACCTCTTTATCAAGTTTTGCGAACATACCGCACACGTTTTTCTTTCAAATAAAAAAGCCCACTAGACAACCTTATCTCTACACCCCCATAAGAGATAAGGAGTAAATTATATGCCAAATCATTAAATCATTATCTCAATCATGCTAAATATCGTGGAAATTAAAAAACTGTTTTTTGATAAAAGGGTGATAGCCTTTCATCACGCTGTATATCGTTATTGGACCTATCTTCATTTTTGACATAAGGAGTACGTTCCTAAATTTGTGCAGTGAATTTTTTTTAATACCTTATATCAAATAAAGTGCTTGTGTGTACCCACAATAGTAAAATGGAAATTTTAAAACAACACCCATGTCATTCCATATATCTTGTTTGCAGTGAATTGGTTTTTATTTATAACTGATATTGATATCAGTTATTTTGATAATAACTGTATCGTATATAGATCTCAATAAACTTCCCCAGACTATCTTAATCAAAGTTTGACTCATAATTGAGTTGTATCGTTTTATCTTTTTTTTACAACCTAAAAAAAATCGCTTTTAATATTTTACCGGTATTTTCCCAGACTTACCCTAAACCAAAAAAAGCAGTTGAAGCTTGCTGTAAATACGAGCTATGTAAAAATGACAATCGATGATATTGAAGAATTGAAAAAAAAATGTAACGTCTTTACTATCGCCATAAGAGAAGAAAATATTCACTGTCTTAAATTATTTCCAAAATATGCTAGTATAAGACATCGATAATCCGGAAAATGTGCCAACAATCCTGGCGACGAGGGCGTGCTAACGCCGCCTTAAAAATATGGGACTAATGTTGATTCTTTCGGCAAGTAATTAGGCTGGAAACACATTTACTACAGTCGCTATGTATATTTGAAATTGCGTTAATTCGATAACACAATTTTCTTTTTCTAATCGTTTAGGGGGGGCCATTGGTAGTCTAAATCCAGATTTTTCCGGACTCCACCCCTGTAACGCCATATCATCGCGTATGTTGGAATGGTGTAAAACGTACCACGCTACAAGATGAATGAATGAATGAGTAATTTAATTTCACCACATTTTATCCGGTTAAGTCGAAATATATCAATCGTAGACGAAAAATGCTAATGATCAAAGTTGTAGAGAATTAAATTTCCGATAAGTTTGATTATAGCCAATAGTCAAAAATTGAACATAAACGAAGTATTTACTAAAAACAAATTCACCATTAAATTCAAGATGGCGGCTGACTCTACAGAGGAGTCAGAAAAATCTGGTTTTAGACTACCAATGACCCCCCCACAACGATTAGAAAAAGAAAATTGTGGTATAGAATTAATGCGAGTAATTCAACCGGGTGGAATCGGCCAGCACGGTCCAGCAAAAATGAAAGAGGAACGAATTACAATGGCCGTGCGCACATTTATCTGGGCGGGGTCAGCTCGGCAAAGAGCTCTTCGGAATGCCGACTTGGATTTGCTCACAGTAGCATTCATCGGCAGAAATTTGTTGCTAACCGATTCCGCACCGGTAAATGTGCTCACCTAAACAGCATCCGGTGGTATGCATCCGCATTCCAGAGTCAATTGGCTTATAAACGATGATATTCGGTACTTTTCGTTTCCATTCTAGATAAACAAACACTATAAGACTAGACAGAAGCAATAGGTATGCTATAGAGCGCTGCCTTGTAGGAATTTCGCGCTCATTCATGAAAGTTTCCGTTGCGGGCCGATTTCGTACTAATGTGCTTATTCGATTCTGTTCCGAAATATTTGCTGGTCGGTGCGGGCCGATTCCGCCTGGCTAAATGTGTTTCAAGCGTACAAGAACATTTATAGTGTATAGTGATTATCTCCCCATGCCATCAGATCAAAAGGGGGACGATTTGTCAAAAGATGTGACTTCTATTGTAAAGGAGAGAAGACTAAATACATTTCGACAATTTAGTGTTAAGAGAAACGATGAAAAAATAAACTTTTTAAAAGGTCTGAGGTCCGTAGTCGTTCACGAAGTAAACGATATAATGTGGACGAGAAATATGTCGCTTGATTTAAGTGTAAGGCTACAACCAGTTCTATTATGTTCCAGCGACGTCAGAAATGATCCTATATTGAAGAAAACTACAACCATACTATTGGGGAAACCACATAAAAAAAGTGCCGTATACTCTACTTCGGAAGGTGGTGTTGAAATGAGTATTATTGCAGTAAGAACGGTATTCAGATAGCAAAAACAGTACCTACGATTTTTATAAAAATGTAATGAACGGATTAAATATGATAGAAAGTATCTCGCACTCCGTCGGCTTTCGCGCCGAAACAATTAACTGTACGCGAAAAATGTATAAAACCTAAATTTTAGCAAATTTTCTTATCTTGTAAACGCTTTAGGAAATAAATAATTTGGATCACATTCGTTGTAAATTAAATAAAATGGTTCGAGTTATACCTCAAATTTCAGATGCGATTAAAATAATTTCGTTAAATATCAATGTATTACCCCTGTAGCGTGGCGCTACTGAGCTAATTGTGTGTCTAACGGGTGCGCGCGCGGATCGGATGATGTTTTCGCATAAGTGCCCAAATGCGAGGACAGACGAGTGGAAGCCGCGATTCATGGTGGACATGCGGCGGTATCCTGTGATAGATACGTTCCTTTTGCATTTTTACGTTTGAGATGTTACCTTGCCTTTGTATGTTTGGCAGACAATGATGAGCCATGGGCGAGAGAAGATATTTGACTTGGATCTTTGCAGTTGTTTGTGAGTCCGAGTATATCGTTGAGATTTCTATTTAAACCGAAGATAAGTATTGCTTGGCGCACCAACCACAAATGTGAAGCCCAAGTGTGTTGGTAGCTATATGAGTAAGAAACTAAAATATTGGAGCTTTGCACAACCACTGGTAAAGTTTGCTTTCATAAAATTATATAACTAAGTACCTAGTAACGCTGCGACGTCCACCAATGTCTACAAGTAGTGCTAACTAGTGTGCAACTAATAATTTGTCGTTAATGATTTGCAAATCCGCCTGCTTTCCGAACTTTAATTATAGACTATATTTGACTTTTCTTTGAAATTAATAGTTAACGTAATGAGAGACTGTTAAAAATAGTTACACGTTTTTTCCATTTTTAACGGTAACAGTGAGTTATGATTAGCCAGAACTCTTGGTAAAAACACATTTAAAGAGAGGGTGGCGCCTAACAAAATTTATGAAATAAATTGTACAATTTTTAGAAGTTAATTTGGCACTTACCGACCGTTTCTGATTTTGTTTAGCTTTAAGTCTATTTTAGAAACTTTTCTAGTGAATCGCCTGCTTCCCCGCTCAGAGAAATTTGTTTTTGATTTAATTGAATAAAGGTATTTGTACTAAATTTCGTTTTTCTTTTTTTAGTATCTTGTTCTTACTATTTTAAAATGATAGCGCGAAAAAAACCGTGTTGTTACAATCCTTTTTTTTTATATATTTACTATATACAGTGTGGAAATTAAGTAACGCATAAATTCAGTAATTCCGTTGATATTAATTTTTTTGGAAAAAATCTCGAAGGGGTATAGCGATTTTGACTTCAGCAAATATTTTCAGTCTATTTTCAATTTCCTATATCACTTATTTTTTTAAATTATGACGTCATCGAGTTTTTTTTAAATAATCTATATTTTTTATTACTGATTTTGGTAGTAGTTTTTATTCCGGTTCTGACCGTATAAAATTTTCAATATGTTATTATTTGAAAAAAAATCGAGAAAACAGTTTTAAAGTTCAAATAACAAAAATTCATTAAATTGGGAAAATTTATCTAGTTGCCGGTGTATCACATTAGTTCGATTTTTCAACTATTTGTATAATTTCAAAATAAAAACGAATGTGCCGTCGATAACTTTCCGTCAAACTTAGGAAACTAGATAAACTTTCCCAATTTAATGAATTTTTGTTATTTGAACTTTTAGGACTGTCTTTCTCGATTTTTTCAAATAAAACATATTGAAAATTTTACACGGTCAGAACCGAAATGAAAACTACTACCAAAATCAATAATAAAAAATATAGGTTGTCGTTTAAAAAAAAAGTCGATGATGTCATAACTTAAAAAATAAATGACATAAGAAACTGAAAATAGACTGAAAATATTTGCTGAAGTTAAAATCGTTACCCCTTCGAGATTTTTTCCAAAAAAATTTATATCAACGGAATTACTGAATTATGCGTTACTTAATTTCCACACTGTATACGTAGAACGCATCAGAAATTAAATATTTGAAAAAAAAAATTTTGTCGCCCTTTGCAAATATGGCGGCGCCGGAGGAAAAATGACGAAGTTATTTCGGATTGCAAAAAGGGATAATGTTATATCACGTACGGCAATTGACTATATGGTGACTAATCTTCCTGAATCTGCATATTACTCGTATATATGTAACCCTTGCATTGCAGATCACTTTGCCCAAATATTATGCTATAAAATTGATAACACTAAAAAAAATTGAAGATATAATTAATGATGATTCGACTTACTGGTATAGGAGCTGCTCGGACTATAATATTGAAAAATTCAAATATCTATTAAGTATAACAAACTGGGACCAAGTCTATGTTGACTGTGTCAATAATTCTTTTGATAAATTTCTTGAGCTGTTTACTAATTGTCTTGATCTCTCTTGTCCATTGGTGTGTAATAATAATAAGAATATTAATCTAACGTACTGCAAAAACTGGTTAACTCCCACAGTACATCGAGAATGTAATGAGTTAAAAAATCTCTTTTGGCTTGCAACCAGAAGTACTGACCCCCAACTGCTGGACGCCTATAAGAATTTGAAGCGAGATCATAAACACAACATTTACAAAGCTAAAAAAATGTATTATACCACTAAAATCAGGAATTCAGCTAATGCTAGCAAAGAAATATGGAAACTTGTTAACGCGCAGCTTGGTCGTGTTTCTAGCTATAATAAAATCAGTATAGAAATTGACGATAAGTTATGGGATGATTCCAAATACGTTGCCGATTACCTTGCCGATTATTTCGCGAACATTGCCAACGTTAAGTTAAAGGACTATTTTGGCGATAATAAATCAGATAACCCTACTACCAGCATTCCGACTGAACATTCAATTTATTTAGAACCAGTTTCCGACTTGGAACTTGATGATATAATAAAAAATTTAAAAAATTCTAATTCGTACGGTACCGATGGAATATCTTCTAAGTTTGTCAAGTTAGGTTTTGATTACATCCGTGAACCACTTAGGTATATTATCAATAAATCTTTGCAAACTGGAATCTTCCCAACAGCTCTCCAAATTGCTATAATTATGCCAATTTTTAAAAAAGGTAATCCTAATGATTGTGACAACTATAGACCTATTTCCATCTTATGTGTTTTTAGTAAAATAATAGAGAAAGTTATATATAATCGCTTAATATCATTCTTTTCCAAATTTAATATAATCACGGATTGTCAACACGGATTCCGGAAAAATAGGTCTGTTCAGTCTGCATCAGTTCAGTTTTTACAATTTATTTATGAAGAACTTGACAAAAATAAACATGTGGTTGGCATTTTTTTTGACTTAACAAGGGCGTTTGACACTATTAATATATCATTTATTGTTAAAAAAATGTTCAATTTGGGTATTAGAGAGCCACTTAGTACCTGGATTGAATCCTACTTATCTAATCGTAAACTTTGTGTCAAGAACGGCAATGTTATATCTGACGAACATGCCATCAATGTGGGTGTACCCCAGGGATCAGTTTTGGGTCCCATGTTGTTTCTTTTATTTATTAATGACCTTCCTCAATTTGTTAATCAATGCAAAATTGTTATGTTTGCTGATGATACATCTATGTCACTATCAGCAACTGACCCCATTATGTTGAATGAGACTCTCGCTATAATTATAAGTGACTTTCAAACTTGGTGCCATAAAAATATGCTTATGCTAAACACTGAGAAGACTAAATGTTTATATTTTTCGGCCAGAAAATCTATACCTCCGAATATTTTGCTTGACAATGATGTATCATTCTCTAGTAGCACTAAATTCCTGGGTACCCACTTGGACAACAGGCTAAGTTGGGATACTCACATTGATGAACTTTGTAAAAAGATTAGAAAAGCCTACTTTGCCATCAGCCAACTGAGAAATACCTTAGATGGTAAAAGCTTATTAAATGTCTATTATGCTCTTGCTTATTCCCATCTTTCTTACAATATTATGCTATGGGGTCGATCTGTATATATTAATAGAGTGTTTGTATTGCAAAAAAAGGCTTCTAAGATTATGTATAATATAAACACCAGGGATTCATGTAAGCCTTACTTTATACGCAACAAAATATTGTCATTACCCTCAATTTACATATATACAACTTTACTGTACATTAAACGTAACCTTAGTCAAGTCCCTATGAATTCTGACTGTCATAATTATGCCACAAGACATGGCCACTTGCTTAGAACGGATAACCATTGCACTGCTCTTTACGAAAAATCACCGCTTTATTCGGGTACTAAATTATTTAATAAACTATCCATGGATATCAAGAGTTGTACCAGTTTTCCTATATTTAAGAATAAGCTAAAAAAGCTTTTTTAATAGAAAACTGTTTTTATAGCGTTAATGAGTTTCTTTCTCATTAAGCAGCACCTACCTGTTTTAGTTTGTCTATAACTAATGACCTGAATTGTTATACACTTTATGTATTGTAGTTTAATTTTTAGTGATCTATATATTTATTTTTTATTTATTTTTTTTGTTTTTTTATGTTTATATTTCCACTCTAATTATGTTTGATATTTCTATGTATGTTTGTTATTTACTTACTGTTGACGACCACATCTATTCATTGTAATAGCCTAAGTGTTAATAAAGGAATTGAATTGAATTGAATTGAATTATAAATTTAGTATATTATCTCGGACATAATATCTACCATTTCCCAAAATTACAAAACATCCTGACTTATCTTTTAAAAAACTACCCATTGCCCGTACTATTTCCGATGCTGACATACCTACAAGAAAAGTCTAAGGAGCTTAAAACTGAGTAGTGTTGAGAGGTATTTGAAACTTCTCATATGGTCCAAATGCTACTATCCAACCGACATCATAGATGTCTCTGTGGCGGATAACGACTTGCGAAGCAAGTACCAAGAGCAGCGACCTCTAGCCCAGGTGGACTAAACTACTGTTATTAAATATGATTTGAACAAAACAACTACTCAGCGGGCAAATACCCCGACCTGCATTGGATTATACCTTCAAATCATGATAGATCGGTAGCCAATATCATTTGTCAATTCCTGACCAGACATAGACCGGTTTCTAACTTATTAGTTCTCCTCAGTATGCCATAGGTTATGGAACAGACAAGCCATAACCCATAAGCCAAGTTCCATAACCTATGGCATACTGAGGAGAATTAATAAGTTCGAAACCGGTCTATGTCTGGTTAAGAATTGACAAATGATATTGGCTACCGATCTATCATGATTTGAAGGTATAATCCAATGCAGATCGGGGTATTTGCCCGCTGAGTAGTTGTTTCGTTCAAATCATATTTAATAAGAGCTTAAAACTGTTTATAGAAATGATCTGGATAGCAGTTCTCTTGAAGAATAAATTCCTAAATCATTAATAAAATCATTATACCTGGACTAGATATATAAATTAAATCTTGCCAATGTGTTAAAACTATTTAGAAATTATATACTATTTTTTCTTAACATGGACGTTTAAGAATATTTTTTGTCAATATCAACGACTAATGCGAGCGGTGAGTGGTCTTTTTCTGTGTTAAAGAAGAAAAAAAATTATTTAAGAGGCACTTTATTCCAAGAACTTATCATCTCCATTTTAGCGTTTTAATGGTTTGCTTTTTTTAAGTTTGTTCGTTTGTTAAAAAAAAGTATTGTTTGTATTTTTTCACAACAGATGAAAATTTTTTAACATTTTTAAAAAAATTGAAATTTAGACATAATTAATGTTACTAATTAGGGGATAAGGGGGCGCGTTGAAGTTTATTGCCCCGGGTGCACAAATACCTTAATCCAGGCCTGTTATGTATTTATGTTTCTTTTTATGCACAAATTTTAACTTATAAATAAACCTATTTTTTTTCACCATTTTTTTTACGTTAAATAATCGTTCCTAATGGAAAGATTATAAATCAGATCTGTTAGAAAAAGCCAATAGTTAATATATCAAATTGTTTAAATAGGGCTGTAAATTGACATTTTTTACACGATTTAATAACATTATGAAATATTGAGATAAATTTAGTAGTTTATAAAATTTGAAACATCAAAAATTTCTATTAATGTTGTTTGCTTGATTTATTCTTACATTCTGGTGTCGAATATTTTGTTAATTTTGTATTTTTGTTTGTTGGTATCGAGGTTAGTATATTCGTGCCTCCAAGATATCACTCTTCCCCCTCCCCGAATAAAAATGGCAGGCAAATTTAAATTTGTATATGTTCCTATTAGTTACAAAGGTTCGTTCAAAAGTCCCACCACGTTTTGCTACATACTCTAGTATACTTAATTCGGTACAATAAGTTTAAAAAAACGTAAACATTTTTTTTAATTTTAAGACTAATATGAAAAGAAAGTAGTTTTTAGTGTAAATAGTCTGTGCTTGAATCACATACGTATGTATTTTTACCTCGATCTAAGGCTGGACCTTATTAAATGTTGATAATTCTCACTATAGTTGGCGCACTTAACAATAAACGACATATAGTAACAATTACAGAATTTTTGTTTTAAGTTTAATCACTAAATTTGCACTAACATTTATTCAATCACAATATTACATGACCATTATGAGTAGTAAATAAAATACATTATTTATCTAATCAGCGAGAGCTGTGTATCCATGAGAAAAGAACGTCAAATGAGTGATTACTGTTTAATCAAACAAGAGATAAGACCAAAAATGAATTTGTTGTTTATATGACCAGTTATATGTTGATCTGTATTAAATGTTAACAGAGAGAAAACTTTTGTTTAATTAACGAGTTGTTCTTATATCTACCTCATGGTAAAGTTTCCGAACAGATAAATTTAAGAATAAAATAATAGTTACTATTTACCTATTTCTGCAGAACAGTAATTCTATAAGAGAATATACTTCGCTGTGATCAGTTTTTTTGCAAAAGTAGAGACGTAATAATTAATATAAATCTGTTTGGTAACTGACAGCCACTCAACCAGAAGATGGATATACCGGGACTTAGAAATGTTATTTTAACGTTACAAAACTTGTGAATATTTAATTTTTTTATTTATTTATTTATTTATTGACAACAGCAAACTTGACACTAAATTGCATATTCTTACATTAAACATTAATAAATATTATATACTAACATTTTACAATCCTTTTTCAGTTTTTTTTCGGCGATATACATACATATATATATATATATATATATATATATATATATATATATATATATATATATATATATATATATATATATATATATATATATATATATATATATATATATATATATATATATATATATATATATATAAACAGAGAATGAATTTGACGCGTCAAATTCATTCTCTGTTCATATTCATTCTCCTGGGTCCGGAATGCCACGCAGGTTGCTATAGTTGCCCACGTGTGCGATGCTTGGACGATGCTCTCATACCAGAGTCATCCAAGTGGAAGCCACAAAGGTGCGACTGGTTCCCTGTCAGTGGTTTTCCTTTAGTGTCTTTTTTGAGTTTTGTCCAACTTTTTAACTCAGCTATACCGTGCTGATGAAGACCAATTAGTGAGAAACACGAGTTCACGGTTTGCATCTCTCTGCCATTTGCAATTTTTGCATTTTCCACCGTGCAATTTTTTTTCTTTATGCGGGCGTACCCGTTAAATCTCATTGTTTTTTACTGTATATACCGGGTGAGTCACGAATTGCGCTCGCCCCGATATCTCCTAAAATATTTGGAATAGAAAATTGAAATTTCGAGGGCTTATTATACGACTAAAATGCCATCTTTTCAATAAAAAATCAAGTTTGGTGCACATCCGGTTTGACCGGAAATGCCCACAACTTTCGATTTTTAAATGAAACACCCCTATATATTTTTACATTTTTGGAATCTAGAGGAAATTTTGAATACAATACATCCATTTTGGTCACTTTTTGGTAAACATTAAAAATTTTATTAAAAAATCTATTTCTGAATCCAGAGTGCTGTGGTGCCCAAAATATATTTTAGTTTGTGTGCTACGTTACTATAAAAATAAAAAGAGCAATATGATTGCATTACTTAATTGTCTAGAGGCGTTTAAAATTTTTAAATGTGATTTTTTACCCACTAACTCTGTTTTTTTAAATGGGAAGTTAATCGTCCACCAACATTTTTTAAATACCCCATTTTCATACGAATCTAATGATACCAAAATTTTGAAAATCCGCTCAGAAATATTTGAGATTTCAGCCAAAATACAATGCAACCAAGCTTTTAGAAACATGCGGCTAATAGATTAGTGGGCTTTGGAAACTAAAATGACACATTTCTGTTTAAAATCTGGTAACCTAATAACATTGGAAAAATCATAGTAGCCATTGAATGTAACTAGCGTTTATCTGAAAAAATAATGGTACAGCTCCAATTTCAAATGAAACACACCTTGACAGATTACAAAACAATATAAAATTTATTTACAAATTTCTGGTATGGTTTAGGACACTTTTGCACAAATATATCTTAAAAATTAAAATAAAATGGCCTTTTATTTATGATCAGATCTGTTACTATAGCTGCTTTTAAATCGTCGAGTACCTAGGATTTTATTTGTTTTTACTTACGTCGATATCTTGAACCTCACGTTATGGCAATCTCTGTTGAATAACGCTTCTGTTTATATTATTTCTCGATCCTTCTTTATCCGTGGCAAATTTCAGATTCATAAACTTCAAAAAACGATGACTGCTCAGCACAATGGATTTATATTTTCGAAGCACAACACTATATTTATTTAACAATCAGCAACATTTATTTAAGGTACGTACTTTACCTTTACTATTTTCCTCAAAGCACATTTATTATTATATACAATACTTTCCTTGCTCGTTGCAAATGGAAATTATTCTTAAATTCCACTTGGAATTATTTTATGGTATTAATAAAATTTAATTAAATATATTTTTTGTGTTTTAGGTTACAAACCCTGTTTTAATATTTACGTGATCTTGAGAATGGACTTCATTTCTTTTGAAAAATATAAATTTAAAATTTTGAGGTTAGGAAATTTCTTATAAAATTACATGCTCTCCCTTTGAGCTTTCAATTCAAACTAAAACTTAAATATGGGCTTTTTATTGGCCTAATCTGACGTTTCTCCAAAAATCATGACACTTGATTTTTTGAAATTTAAAATATGAAAATTAAATTCTCTTTTTATTTCTTTATGATACCTTATGGCTCTAATTTTATTATTGAATAAAGATATAGAGATGATTAGCTTTATTTTGATATGCCATACTATGGCCTTTAGTGAATATTTAGAAAAATTACAATTGCAACAATTTTTAATAAATTCTCTTATATAACTAATTACAACCATCTAAACCATATACCAGAGATTATTTTAAGAACTAATGAACAAATCAACACCATATTTGCATGTCTAAATACATTTAAAACATTATTTTAATTTGCCTTTCGTTTTAGGACTTCGTCAAACCTCATTGGCTGGAAACTTTTCAAATACAACAAATTACTTATAACTAACTGACTGGAAACAATAAATAGATGCTATTCTTCTGACATAGCTATAAAAAGTTCAACAAATGGTTTTTATTTTAGAAAAAACTTCATATTTGTCAAGTTATGTACCTCCTTGGACATAAATTTACACATATACCTTTTAACTGTCTTTACATTTTGATGCTATTACATTGTATTAGCTCACAAGGTGAGTCTCTTTCACTTTTGTAAAGTTTTAAAGTTAGACGATGCACTTACTTCGTAGAACTGATTAAAATCTCAGATATCGTAGAGTTTACGCTACCCAAATTATGAAAGTAGTTTATGGACCTTTTTCCCCAGTGTTCATGATTGCTATCTTACTTGTAGCTATTCTATGACTAAATTTAATATATTTGTCTTTAACAAAGTTTATACTTTTAATTAATAACAATAAAATTTTATTTTTTCAGGTTATCCAAAGGTTTTGGTACCTAAAATCAATAATGTTTTGGCTCTGGTTGCCATGCTATACACAATAGTCCTTCCGATGCTTATTCTAAATAGAACAATGCTTTTTAACATAACATAATAACATTTACCACACATTTATTACAAATTTTACCTATTTGATATGCATAAAGTTAACGTAAGTGTCTCTCTCACTGAAACTGGGCTCTCATACCACTCAAAATTATCATTTTAATTTAAATATTGGAGTCTTTCTTTGTTTTAGTATTGGCAAAATATCTTTATTACTTTCTTTTTTATTATTTAAACATAATTTTATCCTTATGTACCCTGTACATTATACAGGGTGTGGTTTGGTCATCGTAATATATATACATATATATATATATATATATATATATATATATATATATATATATATATATATATATATATATATATATATATATATATATATATATATATATATATATATATGTTAAATTCGTTTTCCGGGTATACTCCCGCGTAGGTGATAGGCCCCGAGAGGGACCGTGGTTGTCTGAACGACGTTTCGGCAGAATCTCATCTGCCATCTTCAGGTTCTAACAGATAACTGCTTACTGCGGCTTCTGGTAACTCGAACTGAACGGTCCCTCTCGGGGCCTATCACCTACGCGGGAGTATACCCGGAAAACGAATTTAACATTCACCACCCGCGAAAACCTGAAAAACATATATATATATATATATATATATATATATATATATATATATATATATATATATATATATATATATATATATATATATATATATATATATATATATATATATATATATATATATATATATATATATTTATATATATATATATTAGCTGACCCGGCAGTCGTTGCCCTGTCAATTTATACGAAAATAGATATAGATATAAGATAGATAGATAGATAGATTATTTTAATTAGGATTTAATGTTGAGACCAGGTTGCAGAGCACCCATATTGGAATATTACAAATATTTACAAAAATTAAGTTGATTGGTGATGAACGATATTTTTTGTCTTTCCGTTCGGAGAGAAAACGAATAGCGCCGATGGTTTACCTACTCTCGAGCACGCCACGTACAACAGCCCATGGGAAAAACATGGCAATTCAAGATTCATTCCACACACTTCCAACGATTAACCTTGCGATTTATTAATCGTCATTGCGAATGCAAGGCGAACAGGAAACTGGACACGCTTAAATTGAAACGGCAAATCGGTTGGAATCAGTGGTATTCTTGGAATCAGAACATCCTTACCTTTGAACTTTCCTATGATTATCGTTGCTTCAATCACGTTTTTCATCAGCTTAACAGCGAGTCTTGTAACAAATATACAAAAAAATAAATAAATAAAAAAAACATATGCCCTAAGTGAAAACCTTATTTGAAGTCGGTTAAAAACGATTAACAACATTGCTACGTACCGGTTAATGGATTAATCATCTTGATTAAAAAAGATATCCATCCTCTCCTCGGCAAAATATCAGCGGGTATTGTAATGCATCATACGAACGATGGGTTTCGCTGAAACCTTGAAGGTTATTACCACCACGTCGAATCACAACATCTCGAGACACCAAATTCTCGCCAACAACCACAATGGCAACTTCATTCAACGTCGGTGCATTGAAGCGTCTTTCATGTTCGCCTGCTGGTCTTTTGTCTGCTTTGATCACTATTTTGTGATCATCCGAAGACATCATTTCTAATGCAGTCTTGAACAATTTAACCAATTCATTGTGTTCATGTAAGAGTTGTTTCAGTTGCGCAATAATCTCTCGCTTTACCGCACGACTGATGGCACAACGCTGATTGATTTCATCATCAGAATTTCCAAGGAAAAAAACCTGAAGAAATTTGTGATCATCATTCACTGGCGGCAACAATGCTCCTGCACGATGGTGAATTTGTCCTTGAATCTAAAAATTGAAAACAAATTCTTGATTGAAACGTTGTGAATTGATAATGTTTGTTTGTGTATGCGATGTGTTGCAGTCGAAAATGAATTTACCTTAAAAGTTGGACTAAAGCCTCGTTCTTTAGTTACATTCGCTCCAAATGACGTCATTTGGAAGGTACTGTTGTATTTTTGTATATTCTGCAAAAAAATGCTTCGATTGAGGTTCTTGGCCAGAAAGCAATGATGCCAGTGGCTCTGGCGGCAATGTCAATTGTGGTAATTTGACCTTTCCGCTCGCACAACATAGTCCTGGCGGTTCGTGTCGGAACCCCAAAGCATTGCAATGTTGAGAAACAGTGCTCATGGTTCAGAAGTCGACCGATACATTAGCGGCGTAATCAACTGTTGGATCGTATCTGAATGCCAAACGTTCATGTCGAATTGTTACATTTGGCTGTCTATTTAGTCGACGGTTTAAATTATTTTGTGCGTTATGTCCAACTGAGCGAGTCGAACTCGACTGTATCCGTTGTTCCGGAGTCATAATTGATCGCGCTTGAGAAATTCTTATTCTATTTGCCTCCAAACGCTGTCTACGCTCTTCAACAGTCTCATCCACTCGACGATCATGTATTTCTCTTTCGTTGCGCGTACGCCGAACGATATTTCGACGCCTTATTGATGGCATTTTTCCAAAGACACCAAAATAATCTTTTCAACATACGATTTTCAATGCACTAAAAAAGATCACCACCGATAACAATATTCCAAGAAAATGTAATGAAATCACTTCGCAAAATGTCAATTGGTTGTCAAATGTCAAATGGTTGCAAGACCTTTAAGCCATGCACGTTTTTTTGTTATGAAAACATATGACAGCAGAACTCTCAAACTGTGCCTCATTTAACGTAATAACTAACAATATCAAAACGTCAAAATTTATCATAAAGATTTTTTTTCATATAAAAATACCATCCAAATTTCCGACTTTTCCCGTGGATTTTCCAAAAAATTTTCTTTCATACAAATCTTGTTATTTGACAATTACGAACACAACGAAAAAAGAAATCAGCCAACTCGATCGAGCCGTTCTCAAATGATGCTCCGTCATATATGTGGCAATTGATTTTTATCATATATGACGGAGCATCATTTGAGAACGGCTCGATCGAGTTGGCTGATTTCTTTTTCGTTGTGTTCGTAATTGGGATTGCGTTATTTAGTTTTTGACGTGTAGAAAGAGTGGATTCGTTTTATGAGAACATCAAAGTTAAATTAAGTGACTAAAATTTATACCGCTTTATTTTGGATTAAAATACGTGATAATTCCTATTGCGAGTACAATGAGTACATCCGTTCCTGGAATCTAATATTCGGATCCGGATTCTAGTTACATATTCTAAAAGTATGTTTTAAATCAGAGTCAAAACTTTCAGACATTCTGTATAATGCCAAAGACAAAACTAGCAAATTAAAGAAACCAGGATTATTGAAATTGACATGTACGGATTGTAGTACCTTTTATCTGTGCCCATGCGATAAGAGCTCCGTATTACAATAATTGTGAGTGCGATAAGAAGCTTATTAACGTACTGTTCGTTCTTATCGCACTGGTAGGAAAAACAAACTGTTGTTTTTTGGTAACATTGTGGTTGCTATGAATTTAAGGCGTTGCAATGCATTTCTGAAACAACTACTAGATAGTTAGTTTCAATTATCTGCTTATCAAAAAAATAATTTTAAAGGTTAAATTAATAATTTTCCTCATTTTCAATTTTAAATTGGCATTGATAAAATAACATTATATGAAACACGTGTGATAACGCCTTATTAGTAGAGTTGGCAAAAATGCGCCACAGGACATAGACGTACACACCAAAATAAATTAACTAGTAATAAAAGCAATACACTGATACAATTTATAACAATATATGCACAACTTACCCTCTTAACTAGCTTGGTTACCACAAATTGGAAAAGATGTGTAAGAACTTGCAGAATCGTGTATGTTTCTATGGTTGTCATCGAGAGTAATGTTCGACGTGGTGAAAAAATATGCCTATATTTTGAGAACGACCTTTCGACATCTATGGATGTAATACAAGCATACTTAAAATAGTCTTTGAACTCACTTAACGGATCTGCAGATGAACGATCAGTACCATTACAAATTTGTCTTAATCTGGTAAAACCGGTATTTTACTTTAACATACGTGCGAACTTTTCTCCAACAGGCTCATTTTTTTGTGTCACGTATAGAGTGTAGCAGTCGATCTACTTCGTCCACTATTTGCAGTGACTCCGCTAACGACAACGAACTGTTTTGTAAGTTTTGTATCGCGTCATGTAATCATTTATAGTTCTTGTGAATAGTTTTTAAAGCTGTTTCAACAGAAACATCTTCGAATTTTATCTGGCTTTCCTTTATAGCTGCAGCCTCGTCTGGATTGAATTGTAGTATCACAGCTTTTATTTGTTGTAAATATTCAGCATAATAAAATGCTGCCTCCATCCATGTTCTCCAACGTGTAAGAATCGGCTGTGGTAGTTCGGGAATACCGGGACACTTGCTCTTGAAATGCGCGAAGACGTTTAGGAGATTTAAGAAACACTTTTTTAGTACTTGCTATTAATGCATCTACCTCTGGAAAACCTTGTCGAATAGTTTCTGCCACAAGGTGTAAAGTATGCACTTTGCACGTAACATGTATTAATCTACAATCGTGTTCTTGAAGAGAACGGCCAACTAAACGCATTGTTGCAGCACCATCGGTCACAAACATCAACACTTGACTTTTTGACAGGTCAAACTTTTCTAACGTCTCCAGCACCACCTGCGTAATTGGCCAGTACACTCAGTTAGTCTTTTTGCTAGCTAGTAACAGTGGAAATGTTGGTTTAAGAGGGTCCAGTACACGTACTATATTATTTGCAACAGAATATTTTTTATAATCTTGTCAACACATAACCACAGCCGTGTATATTTTTAGTACACATCTGATCTTATTTACAATATCTTCGCTTACAGTTGGTACATAGTTACGAAACGTTGTGCAACTGGTAACGACACCTTGGGATTGCATTTATTCAAAACTCCTGAAATGGTTGTTTATGGAGTATGTGCAGTGGAACATCACAGGCAATCAGCATTAAAAGGAAATCGAACATAAACTGTGTTGTTGAAGGCACGCCTATTTTTTTAGTTTTATGTTGCACAGAATTTACGTGACGTGATACAATCACGTTTGTCCCAGCACACTCAGGTCAGTCTGCACACCTTAACAAATTATTATTTATTTATTTATTTACTTATTTATTTTAAGTACATCTGCCCAGACAGAAATCTAATTATAGAGCAGGAAATTACAATTTAAAGATATGTACTATATAATAAAAATGTTATAACAATATATAAAAAAAATTATACAGACAAAAAAGAAATATATATATATATATATATATATATATATATATATATATATATATATATATATATATATATATATATATATATATATATATATATATATATATATATATATATATATATATATATATATATATATATATATATATATATATATATATATATATATATATATATATATATATATATATATATATATATATATATATATATATATATATATATATATATATATATATATATATATATATATATATATATATATATATATATATATATATATATATATATTTCTTTTTTATAAATTGTATAATTTTTTTATATATATAAAAAAATAGTTAGATACGAGAAAGTAGTTTGAAGGCTGTTACATAGAATATTTAGAGCCATATAAAGTTATGTATATTTGATTCTGCAGGTTTAAGAATAAGTTTCTTATTTCACTTATTTTGGTATTAAAAACATCAAAGTTATTTTGTAAAAAGCATAGCTGGAACACATACGATACAAAGGAGAAAATAGTAGCAAATTCATTCGAGTCAAAGGCAAATAGAACAGGAGTGAACTCGAACGAGTCTTGTGGTTTGGAACATGAAATTTGGGACAGCTAAGGATTTCAGGACACTCAACTTTGCCATTTAAAATATTATACAAGGAATACAAGAGATTAATATATACGATTTATGTTCCAAGTTCTTCTCACGTAAATTTATTTAATAAATCACAATGTGGAAATCCCCTCTCAGTAACTTCCATAACACTTATACCAAAGATATTTGAGAAAGTGTCCTTTGAGGGTTTTTCAATGCTGCAATTTGTGGTTTTCTCTATAGCCAGGACCTGACACAATAGAAGCATATTGAAGTTTTGATCTAACAAACGAGTTAAGAAGAAGTTTTAGTGTATTTTTCATTAAATTCCTCTTACGGTTACGTAAAATAAAACCTAAGTTTCTAAAAAAGAACTATTGTAATATCATTGAGAGATGATTAGCAAAGATAATTTAGCATCAAATAGAACACCAAGATCTTAGAACTGAGTGCAACTGTTTAACTCCTCATTATCATCCCTGATAAACAAGTTTTATTGGATCTACATACGATGATATATCATCGAATTGCATTTTGTGATATTTAATACTCGCTTATTTTCACTACACCAGGTTGCTAGCCGCATGAAATCAGTTGCACTCAGCACAGTTTTCTATACTACAGTAATAGAACTGTACAGTTTTAAACGCCAGCATATAGTAATGTATTGCATTGTAAATCATTGTGATACATATTTATAAAGATAATAAATACCATAAGGGCCAAGTACGGAACCCTGAGGAACACCGGATGTTGCGATAATCTCATTAGACCAGAACCACGATATTGTACAGTTAGCCGTCTACCTTCTAAATACGACTCTCGAGAATTTAAAAACATTCAATGAGACCAAATGCTTATAGTTTTCGTATCAAAATACCGTGGTCAAGTCTATCAAAGGCTTTTGAAAATCTGTATAAATGACATCAAGCTGATTTTCTGCATCAAGATTTTGCAGCTAGGAACGGGGATGCATATCAAATTGCTAGTAGTAGATCGGTCCGGCATAAATCCATGCCGATCAAGACAAATTTGAGGTTCTACTTGGCTAAAAAGAATATCATATATTATGTCAAAGTTTGCTAAAGTTGCACGATATTACTATAGGTCTGTAGTTTTCAACAGCACTAGTATTTTTGCTTTTAAATACCGGACAGATTTAGATATCTTCCAAACTTCAGGAAAAATGATCGTTTGGAGAGGAATGAGTATAAGCCCCTGAAAAAAATCAGCAAATGTACCGATTATTTCTTGTGGGTCCTTTAATACTACATCATTATGCGTCATAACGCTGGGAATACTGGAAACATTCTTTTTTGTATTTAAATATGTCCAGAAGCTGTTTGGATTCGTTTGTATTTGATTTTCAACATTTATTAAATATTCTTTTTGAGCATTATCGATGTCAATTTTTATCATAGATCTTAAAATTTTAAATTTGATTTCCAATTCCAATCCAATTTAAAATATTTATTCAATATTCAAATACATTGCATAAAACTTAAATAAGTTGCCACATTCGGCATTGACATATAAATAAATAAATATTTACATATAATACAAAATGTTATTAGCCAATCGGCGTACAACACCTGCCCTGGACGAGTCCAGGGCGAAAAGCAACAAAGTTAGTATCCTCCTATACCGGAGGGTGCCCAATCTGCTGGCCGGTGGTCTGGCTGATATGGCTGGTTGGCATCTTTTGGTTGTTCTCCATAGGACGACGATTTCCTATCAACAGCGTAGAAAATACATAATTAATATTTTGCAAAATGCATCATAAAAATTAAAGAGCGAAATCAAATAATACAAATATCGTTATGGTAATAGTCTTGCAGGAAAAAGCTCAAGAAAAAACCTGCTTAAGAGAATTGAAATTTAGATTGTCTGTCACAAATTAGGGTGAAAAGGCAATAGGGCGGTCATCGAGGAAAGTTACGGTTAGGGGTAGGTAATAAATATATATTTGGAAAGGGTAGTAAAATTGGAGATGTCTGTCATTGTGTGTCTGAAAGCAAAGTTATTCAAAAACAAAGGTAAGTTTTCGTGTATTAGTCTGTGCATGTTGAAATTCGTGATAGTTCCTAATGTCGGTGATGTGCGCGGTGAGAGTGGACTTTTGAATGTTCTGTCTAAAAAATTTGGTGGCCGTCTATATTATATAATCTCTAATGTAAGGCATATTAGCGTCTCGTGGAGTTGTTGTGTGCTTATGTAGCGATTTGAGTTAGTGAGGAGGCGTAGCAATTTGTTTTGCGTCGTCTGGAGGCGGCCGAACTGTGTGTTCGACATCCTATTCCAGACGACGCAACCGTATGTAAGTATAGGCCTTATAACGGCTCGATAAATGAGCAATTTGTTGCTGGTATCCAGGAGAGATCTCCTGTTTACCAGCGGATATAATTTATGCAGGGCCATGTAGGCCCTGTTTAGCGTTTTCGTGACATGCGGCTTAAAGGAAAGCTGATCTAGGTGTACACCTAGGTATTTGACTACTTTGGCCTCCTCAATAACTCGATTGTTAATAGTCAGTGGCGTGAACGTTTCTATGTTTGTAAACTTTTTTGTAAAATTAATGGTCTCAGTTTTAGTCTCGTTGATTACGATTTTCCAGTCCTTATAGTATTTTAGTACGTTTGTTAAGGATACCGCAACTTGGTGGTTGCGTTTCGGCGTAGAAGGACTGGGCGTAAATCGTAGTATCGTCGGCGTACATTATTGTCTGTGTTAGGGGATGTGTGGGAATATCTGAGACATATAGGTTGAACAGAACAGGAGAGAGCACCGTCCCCTGCGGGACCCCGCTCTGACGTTATAAAAGTTGGACATTGCATTAGTTTACTTTGACCGCAAAAGTGCGGTCATCAAGGTATGATTTTATAAGCGATACGAAGTGTATCGGGAGTTTGTGATTGTGTGTTAGTTTGTGCAGGAGGCCTCCATGCCAAACTGTGTCGAATGCCTTCTGGATGTCCAGGAGCAGCATTTTGGTACAATGTTGTTTATTGTAACCTTCGATAACGTCGTGCACAACTCTGCACAACGACAGCGTGGTATTGTGCCCTCCTCTGAAGTCAAATTGTATGTTTGGCAGCAAGTTACCTTTATTAATAATTTTATTCAGGTTATTTAAGTAGACTTTCTCGCTATTTAAATTGATTTAGTTCCTTGTTACAATTTGATCTAAAACTGCGCCAGTGTTTAGACTTATTTATAATATTTTTGATAATATTACTATTATACTATATTTTGCATTGTTTCATTCGCGTATTTCTAAGCAGTAACCGTATGAGGTAATTCAAGTCATGCCATAAGAATTTTTCGTCTTCAAAAAGTGAGCTGTCAGAGTAATCAGTGGAATTAATAATAATAGGGAACACTGTCAACCACTATTCTTAAAATTCGATATAATGCCTTTACCATCTTTACATATATACTTATCTCTAATTGAAATACATAATATCGTCAGTAGTTTTGATACCCACTCTGATTTACACAACTATAGTACAAGACCTGCAAATTTACTAAGGATACCTGTTTTAGGCTGAAAAAGTCTGAAAGTAATTCATTAAATTTTAATTTGTATAATAAACTACCCCTGAAGTAAAGTCACTAAATTTAAATCGTTTTAAAAACAATGTTAGAAGTATTATATTAAAACATTGTTTTTATTCAATTGAAGATTATTTATGGGCATCACTCTAATAAACAAGAAATTGATAAATAATAATAGAGGAATAAAGATTACCCATTTAAAATTGCATTGTATTTGTTATATTGATGTGGAGCAGAACTACCCGATATTTAGTTTAAATTTGCTAATTAGTTTAATTTTGTTTCATGTGTGTTCATAGATGTATGTATGTGTATATGTATACGTGTGTATATATGTGTGTATATGTATGTGTGTGTATATGTATGTGTGTATGTATATGTGTGTATATGTTGCATGCATGTGTGGGTATGTGTATGTATGTGCATGTGTGTATGTATGTGCATATGTATGTATGTTTGCATATACACTGGTTTGTCATATATGTGTTTTTATTTATACGGATATACTATGTACATTATAGCTTATGTATTTGTATTTGTGCTTTATATATTTATATTTATATATATATATATATATATATATATATATATATATATATATATATATATATATATATATATATATATATATATATATATATATATAATATAATATATATATATATATATATATATATATATATATATATATATATATATATATATATATATATATATATATATATATATACATATTATTATGATAATGAGGATTGTTGTATTTTTGTATTTTTATTTATTTATATACTTTAAAAAAATTTTGAATTGTTTTATTAAAATGTTGTAAAAATTGAAAATTTTGTGGTTTATTAAAATTTATGCCCTTGTATACCCAGACTAGCTCAGATTTTAATTTACAAATTTTTACTTACTTTTTATTTTCTTTTTCTCTCTCACTCAGGATGCAGGTTCAATTTGGTTTTACTATAGTATAATTTCAAAATTTAAATTCACAAAATCAGTACACAAAAAAAAATAAACACTTCAGAAAACAATAAAGAAGTTTGTTTTTAATATCAGATTTTTTTAAATTTTAACAAGAATGGCCCATTAAAGTTTTAAACCAACTTAGCCCAATAAAAATTGCGGTGTTCGAGATATATTTATGAAATTTTGCAAAAGAATATATAGCTACGACCGATCAGGATTTTCGGTATCCGGTTGTTGAATGAAATCCTCCTTTCTACTCGTTCCTTAATTTCGGTGTCCCTTCGGTTCCTAACTTACCGACTCTGTGAAGTTTCACCATGGAATACTTGTTTTTTTTTTATTAACTACTGAATTTGTTTATTTTTTCAAAATGTTTAATGCTGTGTTAATTTTGAATTTTATTGATTATTATTTTCCTAAAACTTCCCAAGGTAAGTTCCACACATTTACTTCGTATGGATATTTTATTTTCACTAATATTTATTACTTTTCTCTTATAATCTGTTTGCTTTTAATTATTAACATTCTTACATCTGTCGTTGTTCCTTTACATTTTAAAATCAGATCTTACTACCATTTATTTTATTAGTATCTCTTCTTTAATTTTATTCGATTCTCCAAAAATTTTTTCAACTCTCCCCTTTTTATCAATAACAACCCACTATCCATTGTTTTCTCTTAGTTACTTTAATTTTGTATATAGTAAAATCACCAAATTTCAAAATTGACTAGTTGTCACAAATTATTTTTTTATGTCAAATATATTTTTAATTTTGAAAATAAAAAACCTTATACTACCTTTTTGCCTCTTTAAACAATATTCTTTTCCTTGATACTTTATATAGCATTTTCTTGTAAATTTGCATGTGTTACGTTCAGTATAAAATTTTATCTTTCACATCTCATTTTCAAAATTTTCTTAATAAATGCCCTATCATTTTAAACAAACTCCTTTTTATATAACTAGAACTAAATAACTACTGATAACAAATCTTTTCATATCTAGGTTAACATATCTTTACTCAAACTAATATTTTTGTTTCTACATTTTGTAGGCTGTCGATATTGGTTTCACCTCTTTACACACACTTTAACACTGTGTCTTGAGCTACCCCCACTCACATACGAAGCACTGAGTTTCTCCTTTGTCCTAATGGCATGTCTTTGCACATCAATGGATTTCCTGTTTAGTTTTTTTATGAAAATATAGTTCAACTATGCTGTCACACATACAAAAATAAAGAAATGTTTATGTTTCAACCCCAATATTGGAAAAATTATTATGTCATTCATCTAAACACATTACTGCACCCCTGTTTGGTAAGTTTTATTACAGTTTATATTCACTTTTACAGACCATGCACTTTATGTTTCGTTATGAAAGTTTTAAGATAATTTACAATATTTTCCCCTGTTTATTGAATGTTGCGTTTTTTAACTTTTATCTTAAAGTTCAATTACATTGACTCTATACTAGATTTTTAATAAATTTCTCCTTTTAAAAGTATATACTATAACAATTGTCTCTTTTATAGGTGAAATCTTTCCCCTGAAATTATGCAACTTTTAATACTACTGGAGTTAATTGAAGTGAAATTTTTATATGGGACTACATTGGTGACACCTTTTCGATGGCAGGAAATACACAATAGGTCTCTTGTCAGCTCTGCCAGTGGAGATCCAGGACTTCGACTTGACACCTTTTTCTTGTTTTTTATTTGTTTTTTATTAATTTTTATGGCCAATTTGGCTTTGCAAATACCTTACAACTAACTACATTTTTATATGAACAATGAATACTTAATTATTCTACACATATGTTAACAACTAAATTAAAATTGTTTTCTGAAATTGCTCATTTTTAATGTATGCATGCTACTATATTTATTAAATCTTTTATATATAATTTATAATATCGCTAAATGTGATAATATATATATATATATATATATATATATATATATATATATATATATATATATATATATATATATATATATATATATATATATATATATATATATATATATATATATATATATATATATATATATATATATATATATATATATATATATATATATATACAAATGTACAAACCTGTATATAATGTGGTTAAATAAGCGATATCTATCCATCTATCTATACCAAGGTGGATATTTATTTGTTTTAGCTATAGTTTTTGGTACACTATTAGCAAATACAGAATCTAAAATTGAGTAAAATACGTCACATGCTTCATTGACGTCCTTACATAGGGACAGGCTAGAAAAGTCCGTGCTACCCAAATCATTATACAATTTGTGGAAATTAGCCTTCCTAAAATTGTACATAGGTGAAGGGTTAGAGGAAAATTTTTCCGTTTGAGGTGCTTTTAAAAATATATTCAAAGGAGGATGGTGATTATCCTCTGGCAATAAATAAATCTAAGGATTTATCCACTCAATGTCATCTCTACTAAAAACTAAATCTAAGATACGATTATTCCTATTTACTATATTATTAATGAGTTTTTAAACTCACTAAAGTTTGTTAGCGTAGAAATATTATTATTTTTATTATTATTATTACTAATTAGAGAATTAGCATATTCTGGAACATTAAAATCACCTAAAATAATAATTTGTTCAGTAATGAATTCAAAATTTGCCATTTCCTCAAATAACGTATCATAAAATTGAGCACTGAGATTTGGTGGAACGTATAAAATGAAAATGTATAAACAAAACTTTTATGCCAATAATATCAACGTTGGGAATAGTTAATTTAATATTAAGTTGAACTACTGTAAATAAATTCCTGACAGCAATTAATATACATCCACCTCTGGTTAAGTTTGTTTGATCGAATTTTCGATCAGATCTAAAAAATTGTGTACTCATTATGAAATAATTCTGTCAAAAATGTTAGAGTCTAACCATGTTTCAGTTAGCGTTATTAAATCATAGTTGCATGTAAGAGACTTGAACAACTGGTGGATTTTTGTTCTTAAGCCACGTATATTTTGATAATAAATAAGTAGTTCCATGAATTAAGACTATTATTATTTAGGAAAATATCAGACAGTCGCACGCATTCATATCTGGTTGCTATTTGACCATAAGTACAGACGATTTGTATTGTTCTAGTTTTTGCTTATATAGAGGACACTCAGTATTATAGCAACATTGTAGAATATATCCGGGAATTCACTGATAAATTTATTCACTTTGTCAGCGTATGACCGTTTTTCACCCTTGGCAGGTCTGACATACTTTATTATTAAATTAATATCAAGAATAAAATACAAAAAACAGTATTATCAACAATAAAACGGAGGGAAATAAATTACGTTATTGACACCTCGACGCATAACAGTAGACTAAAACAGTAAACAAGTCTCGCTTACGTACTTGGGTATTTCTCTACCTGGCACCATAGAGAAACCAGATAAGAGGGCTTCTTTCCGTATAATTATTTGAAACGCGCGATATTCTTGCCATCTGTTGTTCGTCGGGCAAGAGTAAGAAAGAATCGTACACTAAAAAAAAAAAGAAATCTGCAGGACAGCAATAGTTCTGGCACAAATAGTTTTCCTACTACTCAATAGATGACGCTGTACGAACATGGTTGCATAAATATGGCGCGTATTTTAAATCTGATAATAAATATTGATGGATTTATGTAGCAAAAATTACTATTCACTTTAACATTTATACTAGGAATGTCGACATTCAAATGGTTTTTAAGTAATCTACATACCAAAAGTCACTGAATGTACCGACATTTTTAGTGTAAATGTTAAATTTAATAGTAATTTCTGACTACTACTCCAGAGAAATAAAACTTCCTCTGCGGAATGAGGCTGAACAAGCTGAACTTTTGCAGAGACCTTCGTTTTGATGTTCTAATGAAGCACAAAAAAATCTCATATGCCTACCCTTGTGCGTCTTGAGATATCGAAGGTCAAAGGTCATGAAAATCGGTTTTTCGCGAAAATCTCGCTTCCAGTGCATCTGACGTCATAAGAACTCATAACAAAACTTACGTAAAATAGTATTCTCTATAAAAATGTTCATATACATTTTTTTCGTACGACCAACCGTTTTCGAGTTATAGCATCATAAAGCAGGAGCGCGCATTCGTAATAGGTAATACTGTATTATACTGCAGAGCTATAAATATAAAAGCACTTTTCTTAATCTGTTAGACTGGAAAATTAAATTCCCATTATTAAAGCCGTTAAAAATTTGTTTATTTATAAAAAAATATATAATAAATAATTAATAACAAAAAATACATTCTTTTCCACACCACGCCTTATGTTTCCTTGCCTTCCTCCTCGTCTTCGTCCCATTCCACTAGCACCTCGATCAACACATTATCTTCGTCAGACGCTTCCTCTGTATCTGTTGGCTCTATGTCTGTTGGCAAAACCTCTTCAGGCTCAAGGTCACTGAAGTCTTCGATGTTTTGCAACTCTGTTGACGGGTTCAGGCATGCCTGTCCGTGACACTGACCACAAACTTTGGAGCATGGCAGCCCGACTTTTCTACACCCGCACTGCTCACCACACCCCTTTTTACAATTACAGAATATTGTATTTAATAGTTCGTCTGGAGCAGGTGGCAGTAGTGTTGTTTTCGGCTGTAATATGTCGTTTTTTAAATCCCAACCCCATTCTTCGGGTTGTAGATTTTTCCCTAGCCAAATCTGTACTTGGTAGTAGACCCGATAAATATGCTGTCGAGCTGCTTCACTGGTAGGTGGAAGGGATGACAATTTAACAGGTCTATTAAGTCGTGTCGCCTTAATGAATTGGGTGTATCTAAATTTGTCACGGTTCACTTCATCTTTTGGAGCACCATAACAGAAAACGCTTTCCGTTCTGAAATACTGTATCTGGCGGGCAGTTTTCTGCTTGAAATATTTGAGCCGACTGAATCAAATCGGGATGTTTCTCAAACGGTTGGTCGTACGAAAAAAAATGTATATGAACAATTTTGTAGAGAATACTATTTTACGTAAGTTTTGTTATGGGTTCTTACGACGTCAGATGCACTGGAAGAGAGATTTTCGCGAAAAACCGATTTTCATGACCTTTGACCTTCGATATCTCAAGACGCACAAGGGTAGGCATATGAGATTTTTTTGTGCTTCATTGGAACATCAATACGAAGGTCTCTGCAAAAATTCAGCTTGTTCGGCCTCATTCCGCAGGTGGCCTCTATTTTTACCTTATTTCCCTGGAGTATACATATATCCAACACCTGTAATGTATACCTTGAACAGGTTGCCCTATTTTTAAAATATTGATATACTTATACCTACCAACCTTTAGCATGAGAATACAAACGGATATTCACATTATGATATCAGCTCAAGCAAGTATTAATTTTTCAAATACTTAATCACATTTTGTATGTATATAGTCTAACAAAACAGTAATAAATATTGTGTATTAAAATGCAAAAAAATAAAAATACTTACCTACTTACGTTTTACTTTTAATGTCTCATAACTTATCATCTTTTAGATTTATTGGATTCAATAAACCTTGTAACACATAAGTATAAGATCCTTTTTTACATGGGCCGACCTGACTTACGAACCACTAGATGATTTAGTCTAGTCACATTTGTTTACTCCACTATATGAATAATTCACTCAGTTGTTCAAACCAGGTTGGCTTTTTTAAACGCACATTTAGTAGCATGTGTAATAATGAAAATAACTAAAAAATAATAATATATTTAAATCTCATACGAGATAGTTGATAGTTACATGTGTTTCGAACTATTTGGTTCTCATCAGTACGATGTACTACTGAAAATACGCTATT
The DNA here is from genome assembly GCA_029963845.1 of Rhamnusium bicolor. Classification (NCBI taxonomy): domain Eukaryota; kingdom Metazoa; phylum Arthropoda; class Insecta; order Coleoptera; family Cerambycidae; genus Rhamnusium; species Rhamnusium bicolor. Next base: position 67,343 of record JANEYF010004686.1, on the reverse strand, counting down.
CTTTTACTTTCATTAAATGATCTGACTGTTCGGTTCAATTGGAATATTTATGTGTAGAGACATGTATTTTATAAAAATTTATTGCCAGCTAATAATTGTTAGAAACTAACGACACTTACTAATGGTAGTACTAAACTGAAAAACTTCAATAGAATCGTAGACACATGTATCTATCTCAAAGTATAAAATACAAACGTTCATAAAACATAAAAAATAAAAATAATTATAACAATAATAAATTAAAGAAAATGTGAAATTTACTAGGAAATTTATAGATGTGCCCAGCAGTACAATTTGCAATACTGATAAATTAAATTTAAAATTCTTTAAAAAAAATAAATACTCTTATTGTAACATATATAAATAACAGAAAAAACAAATAAGAAATTTCCATTTCTCTAAATAAATAAATTTAAACTCTCAACAAAGAAAATAAAAACCAACAGAAATAACAGATAAACAATAATGTAAAAAAAATATATTTCCTTGTGGCCCAATACATAAATGTAAAAATATGTTTTACATTGATATATTAGAGACCACCCACAAAACCCAAAGGAGGGCTTACCGGCTCTTCAGTACCATACCATAACCTCACATCACATACTACGTATTTAAAGAAACAAGAAACACGTGAAAAACTACATAAAAACAAAAAACCGTATACAAGGTTGCCAGATGAGATACATGAAAAATCTTATCTTATAAATTTACTATATAAATTCATGTAAAATCGTGATTTTTAAATCCTAGGTGGCAGACAGCTGCAATAAAATTGATAAGTATTATAAGCATACTATAGACCATAAATGAACCTATCCGGTTCCTTTATGCCATAGATTAAATCTGGTTTCTTCATAAGGCATACAACGAGCGTACGTGCAATCGTGTAATATCCCGCTAAATAGTGAGTTCTGGCAACAGGGAATGGATAAAAATGTTTGCTATTTATTACTATTTGACTGCGCCATCTCTGACATTTTAAATATATCAAATGGAAAAACTAAGGGAGATATCTTTACCAAATCTTCGCTTCACAAGAGAAATTGTGCCCGACGAACACTCGATGGCGTTGCTGCATATGTTTCCCTTAGTCCATATTTAATAAAACCGTCTTATATGGTTAGTCTATGCCTGGCACGGCCCATGATTTACGGATCGAAATACCAACTCTACTTATTAGGATATCTGTGTAGTTACACAGTAACTTCCACACGCGTATAGATATTAAGGCTGTTATCGCACTTATATTGTAAATATCTATTATGTCTATTAGTCAAACTGGTTCGTTCGAAGTAAATAGTCATAAATATTTTTAGTATAAATATACTATAATTATTTTTGTTTATTCATTTACGCCAAAATCATTCAAAAAATCGCATGTTATGTGCCGAAGCTGCAGTTACGTTAAGTTACAATAAATTAGTGATAAAAGATTCCGACTCTACAATAAACTGCAGGGCTTCGTCTCTCTTTACTCAACACAAAATCGTAGGGTTTTCTGGGAGTTATTTCGGTGACTTGAGAGGCAGTTAAGAAAACATTTAAGAAGCAAAGTAAAATGTGTTTTATGTTACATCATCAAATCTAAAACATATTTCTACGAATGATAACGATAATTTCGATTGTATTAGTTGTATTTAGCTTAAAGTAACTGTACTACTTTGTAGTTTCCTACTGTCTTAATAGTCCTACTTTTTGACCTTTTTCTACTCCGTTTTATTTATAAATTTATAGTTGCACAGAATATGAATATTAGCATCAATATTATAGAGGTTGATATTTATATTAGATACTGCAGATGAATTAATCTTCATGTTTTTCAGAAATTCGAGAAATGTTGGAAACGCTAGGGAATGACACATCCTTGTAGATTTTAGCTGTTGATAACGATTTATATATATTATATGATAGAAATAAATCTAGTCACATTTTTATGTAATTAATAATTATGGATATTATTTGTTAGAGGTTATAAATCTAACAATAAAAATGAAAATATTGCATAGTCCAATTATTGAAGTTGCTAATGGTAACAGAATTTATCAATATACTGCAGCCATTGCGGGTAAGTTTAAGTTTATTAAAAGTATTGATAGAAAATTCTTTCCGAGTGCTTAATTTTATGTTTTTAAACAATGAGAGAATACAAATAACTTTAAATAAATAATTCATATTTGCATTATAACATTATACAGGGTGATTCACAAAGATGGGGCCGAAATGTAATAGCATATAGAAGGAAAAACCTGGATTTTTCTTAAAATCTACCAATGTTTCGGGGTTGGGAGGGTACCAAAGATGAATTTTTAAAATGGTTTTTTGTATATATCCGATTTGTGACTGATATGTTACAGAAAATTGTTACATATTTTTGGTGTCTATTTTTGTCAAAACTTATAGAGCGAGCTCTAAGGCAGTATCATCTAAGAAGAAAATGACTTCAGATTCTTTTATTAGATAAATCGTCATCATTTATGTTACAAATATAGTATTCTTATCAGTTTTATCACAATTGCCAAAAATTTAAGATTTTTGAGATAAATGTGAAAACTGTATCTCTACATTTCTATTAATAAGTGTTAATAATAAAGTACATTATTATATTTTAAAATATCTGACATTTTATTTGCTTCGTGTTTATGTACTAGGTATTTCTAAAAAAAATAATGAAATAATTATTGGATATTACATAAGAATCTTTTCAAACCTTACATGGTAAAAATAATAAATACCGTAGAATAGGGTTAATTGGGACAATTTTGACTTTTCAAAGCTTATACAAAGTTTGTTTTTTGATGAAAAAATGATTTTTTTTGTAGTCCGGTAAGATGCCAAAGAACGATATGCTATGCACAATTTTAAAAATATTGTAGAAAAATACCAACTTTTTATTTTTTTTCTTACTGTCCCAAGGAAGGCTTAAAACCGGGAATCTTGGGACGCCTATGTAAATTAGCTGTATAATTCAAGTTGGGCCCGTCGAGCGTTACTTGGGACACGTATAATGTAATATAAGCTCTAATTAGGTAACTATTTTCCATTTTGAGGCAAAAAATACTCAAATAATCATGAAAATAAACTTTATTCAAGTGGAAACAACAAAAATTAAACAAACTATTCAGAAATATAATTTTAATATTAAGACATATTAAATGTGTATCTTCCCCCTGAAGATTTTCTCGGGCTGTAATTTTTTTATTATTTGCTCAAAAGCTATGTTGGCAACATCTTCCACTGTAGGAAAAACGAATGTATCTTCACTTCCATGATAGGGTCTCATAAATTGGCAAATAAACGGTTCTAGATAGTTTTCATCATCTGTCACACCTTTCAATTGGCAAATAAATTTTCTTTCATTTTCCTTTTTTGTCCCCGCATTATATTTAATTTTTGTTAACAAGAATTCACCAACTACTATTTCAAGTGTTTTCATATCATTCGGCTGCACCAAAATATTTTCTTCGTTCAGGTCAAGGTTCATATCTTCAGATAGCTGTGATTCTTCAGTAGACACTTGAGAAGAATTCATATCAAAAAGATCCATATCAAGCTCCATATTAAGACCCACATCTTCATCTACATCACTTGAATCAATGAAATGGGGTAGCTTTGTAAAAGTTTTGGATGTAGACGTTTCAGGTTGTTCGTGACTTTTGCTAGGAATCCCTAGTAATTTTTTCTTGCTTTCGGAGTTGGTTGGTTGTGATCGTGCAGTGTTGTCAAAATTTGACACCAATACACTTCGACCTGGATCAACCGTCAACCGTTTTTTTTGCACTTCTGAGAGATGTGGTTTCTTTGCTCCTTCTCTCTTGAAAAAATTATGTAGGGTCTCACCCCACTCAATGCCAATCTCTTGAGTTGTTTCTTTACTAGGAATGCGTTTAAGGACTTGCTCTGCACACAAGGGATAAATTCCTGTGGATTTGAATCCAGAAATCAGGTTTTGAACACTAACAGGTTCCAACTTTTGTAGAGTTTTTTTGAGAAGGCCTGTAAATTTATCTTTCGGAATGCATCCTCTATTGCTACTTTTCCATTCTCTTAATGTTTCTCGCCATTTATCTTTTAGAGGTCGAAAATACGACACGTCAAGAGGCTGGCATGTATGTGTGCTATTCTTAGGCAATAGGACAAACCGAATTTCATTATTTTCACACTGCTGCACGATGTGCAGAGATAGGTGACTAGCTAAATTGTCACATATAATGACTTTTGGACCATCTCCGAGTTTTTTGCAATAAGGCACAATTATGGTGTCAAAAATATCCTCAAAAATCACGGAGTCAAACCATCCTGATTTTGATCTATTATATCTACTGCCTTCTGGTCCTCCTTCAGTCCAAGAGCTATACAGATGTTCTGCTTTGTAGACAATATATGGAGACAATAGTTTTCCAGATGCTGTACCAGCGAACATTACCGATACATTTGACTTAGAGCTATCCATTATTCTCTCTGGATGTTTGGACCCTCTTCTTACAATAACCTTCTCTCTCCCGAGATCGTCACTCAAATTTGTCTCGTCTAAATTAATAATGGCCTGAGGAGCTACTCCCTCCAGTGAGACTTCGAGTTCTTGAAAATAGTTTTCTATGACTTCTGAGTTTACTGCTGCCCTAGCCCTCTTTATATTTTCACCCAATCTTTCTGACAGTATATTTTTGTTTCGTGTTAAGAAGCCCACAACCCAATCTCTCCCTGGCAAATTATTTTTGAACCCCCTAATTTTTATTCCCTTTCTATCCAAATGGTGTTTAACTAGAAGTCGTAAGTCATATCTGGTTACGGGGAAACCCCAATTAGCGGCAATCAAGATTCTCTTAGACATAAATTCTTCTTCTTCTTTGGATAATGTGGTGGGATGTCCATATCGATTAAGATTTTTCCCGTGTATTTTTCTATGGAGCGTCGATTTAGGCACATTATATTTTACTGCTGCTTCCCTTATGGATAATTTATTTGCCCTTATATCCTCCAATGCCTTTTCTAGTGTCTTGTCATCAAAATTATGATATTTCCGAGCACCAATCTTTCTCCTGTATTTCCCTACCATCTCTCTATTCGTTTAGAACCGAGTTTAAACCTAAAATAGTAAAATAATTTAACTGTCCCAAGTTGTCTGGTCTTGGGTGTTGTTTACATAATTTTTTTTTAAATATCTATTTTTTCAATTTTACAGTAAACTCAAATGAATCCTTCTACATAAATGTATACTAAATCAATATTAAGGAAAGGCCAAACAATTTTTCCAGGCGCACAAAAAGTACGGAAGAAGTTTTTTAGCAGTTGAAAATTCAGTATATTTAATAAATTTATTCAAAGCTACATAACAAATTACCTTTTAACTGAAATTTTACCAACACACCACTTTTATTCACCTTAAGTATTGCAATTTCAAACCCCTGCCTTCACTTGTTCGAATTCACCTGTTGACAGTTCGCGAAATATATTTAAGGTTAACAACGTCATTTCGTCCCAAGTAGCCCTATTCTACACCTATAGTTTTTTATATTTTATACTGTTATTATTATATAAATGCGCTAGTGTAAAAGTTTTAGGTAGAAAATTAATCAAACACAACACTGCCAATATATTTTATCGCAGAATTTATTAAAGAACTACTCAATCTAGAACGAGACCTAAACTATATATTCACATTATCTTTGGACTCAAGTGAGTGAAAGAAACGTCCAACCACGACCGATGCTTATGAAATAAAATAAATATAAAGATGAACCGCTATAGGAACTTTGCACTTGTGTACAATCTGTCTGCCGTCTGCATCAAGAATCTGCGCATTTTGTTTGTTGTTATTCAAAATAAAACACTTTTATTTTATAAATTAATAATAATAAATAAATGAAGAAATTTAGTAACAGAAGAACACAAAATTAATTTAAATACTGCTGAAAATGTCCCTTGTGCATCAACGCAAGCTTGGCCTCTTTTTTAAAAGATTACATTTTAATTTGGTAAATGTATAGAATTCATCATTGTGTTGCTTTAATTTCAAATTCTTTTAAATCTGCAATTTTTAAAATTTTGCTCTTATAACCATTTGCTTTTGGAGTTCTCCAAGAATAAAAATCAAGAGGACTGTGGTTAGAATTTTGTGGAGACCATGATCGTGGTGCTTCATTTCCATGACAAACCCATCTAACTGGATAATTATATTGTCACCACTGCCCAACATTAACGAAATATTGCGGAAAACTGATACCCCTGAACAATTTCCCTCTTTCAATATCAAGATATGAACACCAACATTTTAAACTAGTGTATATTTTTATTGCAGTTAATTTGGGAATAATATGCAGCGAAATGCACATGGGTTGGCCCTCGACATATGTCCCTGTACTTGTCGAAGGCAATTACACGTTTCAAATCACTAGTGAAGAGGGATCGTGGTTAACTGTGATGCCACTGATTGGGGCCATAATTGGAGCATTCCTTACTGGTTTAATTGTGAATATGTTTGGCAGGAAAACGCTGATAGTATTTTCGTCTCTGCCATTTATTGCCTCTTGGCTACTAGTCGCTTTTGCTAAATCATCAGCTTTAATGTTTGTTGGACGATTCTTGGCAGGAACTGCGGATGGACTGTCATTTACAATAATTCCTATGTATCTTGGAGAAATAGCGGAACCTAAAATTAGAGGCTTGCTAGGGTCAATTTTTCCTGTCACAATAATACTTGGTTTACTTCTAATAAACATTTTAGGTGCCTTTTTGCCATTAGATACGGCAGCTCATATATCAGTTGTAGTGCCGGTTCTCCTATTGATTATATTTCCTTGGATGCCGGAAAGTCCATATTTTTATTTGATGAAAGGAAATATGGCGGAAGCAAGAAAAAGCCTGCAAACTTTTAGAGGAGTTGAGAATGTTAGTGTGGAGTTGGAGAGAGTATCCAACGAGTTAGAAAAGCTAAAGCAGACCGAAGGGTCAGTTTTTCAATTGTTTACGGTCAAGAGTAATAGGAAAGGAATGATCATTACTTTAGGTAAAAATTTTTAAATATTCAGTCAACAATATCTGCTGAAAATGATTTGTTTCGGACTCAAAATTACTTTTAGTCTGGTGGCGTTCTCCATCAATTGCAAAATTGCCGAACACCCCAATCATTTTTCCAAATTCGTAAAGTTTACTCTTTTTCCTACAGTATGTTAGATAAAATTAGCAATAAATAATAGATAAATTTAGAATTATATTATATAAGTATCTTAATATTGGATTTGTCGAATCAGATGACAAAGACAGTTCAGAATTATAATGACTCGGTTAGAGTTACCACGCATGCTGATAATTTCAAACTGTTTTTGACTGCAGGTTCAACATATCCATCATAGCCTTTATATTTTTTGCAGGTTTAAGAGGTTTACAACAGCTCAGTGGAACTACAACCATTATTTATTATGCTAACACTATATTCAACGAATCCAAAGGATTTATCTCTCCAAGTTTTTCCACTATAATTTATTTCACTGTTCAGTTGTTTTTCGCCGTGATTGCTTCATTTACAGTTGACTTTTCTGGAAGGCGACCGTTGCTAATTATCTCAACTGTGGGAACAGCATTGTCATTATTTGTCAATGGAGTATACTTTTACTTAAAAAAGTGTACTAATGTAGATACTACGGAAGCTGATTTTATACCAATAGCTGCGCTTCTATGTTTTGTTGTGTTATTTAGTATAGGACTACAAACAATACCAATTTTGATATTGGGAGAAATTTTTTCAACTGATGTCAAGGGTTTTGCTCTCAGCTTGGTAGATATATACGCCAGTGTGGTTGGAACTATTGTGGCAAAATATTTCCATTGGACCAACGAAGCTTATGGAATGCACGTACCATTTCTCACGTTCGCAAGCTGCTGCATCATCGGGTTATTTTTTATAATATTCTACGTGCCTGAAACGAAAGGAAAGACTTTAGAAGATATACAGATGGAACTTCGAGAAAAATCGAAAGTTAGATACGCAAGAAGGACTGAAGAAACTCGATTGTATTAAACGTAATTTTAAATACGTTTATCGTAACTATAATTTCCATACATGATCTAACTAATAAATCAGTATGTTAAATTTTATACAGCGATTTTCTATCGAAGTGGTATTAAATAATACATAAATAAAAAAATGTTTATATATTTTTTTATTCGATTGTATTGATAAGTCACGTCTTTTTGATTCGAATATCAGGACAAAAAAATCTTTTTTTTATAACATGCATTATTTTGTGTTGTGGTTGGCTAGGCGACTAATTTTCGGACGGTAAACAAATATGAACAAAATAATGGATACCATAATAGTTATTTAATTATGACACAAGGACGAAAAATGTAGTTTTTCGTACGATTACGTATGAATACGAAAAACATTTTCGTCCGTGTGTTTTTTATTTGATCATAAGTAGAAAATAATCGATTTTTATTCATTACATTTATTTTAATTGAAAAAATTTGATCGTAATCGACCACACGTTACTTTGACACAATATAATAAGAATATTGTGACAGTGTGTTTCAGTTGAGATTTTCCAAAAAGAAAAAACGAAAATTTGGTGATTTCTCTTTTTGGATGTAGCCAAGTAATCCTTGGTCAGACAGGTTATAGACTTCTACAATATTAGGACACTTTTTAGAGACTAATATTTTGGTCTAAAAACGAACTCTCGATAGTCTTCTGTTTTCCAGATATCCAAGGTAATTTTTGTTTTTCTTATGGCAGCCATATTTCGTTTTTCAGATTGCGCTTAAAAAGAACATTCAGATGATGTATCACATGCCGAGGAAAAATTGTTTTTCTAGGGACTAATTTAAGAAAAGTTATCCATTGCTTAACAAACCAAAATAGTAGGCCATGGAAAATCAGAAATTTTTGTAAAGCCAGAGAAAAGGAAGTTGCTTATGGAAACTAATTATAATCTATGTACTTAAAATCTACGTAAATTGCTTTATTTGTACAATTTTCTAAAAATATCAATTTTTAGACAATCACTGAGGTTTTATTTGTCATAAATCTGTGATTAATTATAGACCTATCACGATTATTTCTAACTTTTGTAAGGCTTTTGAAATGTTACTGCATAAAGCAATTTATGCTAGCACTCATGGGTTGATTAGCGACTTTCAGCATGGTTTCATGTAAGGTCGGTCTACCACTACTAATCTTTTTTGCTTAACACAGTACATTTCCGAATCTGTGGATTCTGGTGGACAAGTTGACGTCATCTATACAGATTTTAGTAAGGCGTTCGACAGTCTTGATCATGGGTATACTATGTATAAACTTAAGCAGTTTGGTTTTTCAGACAAACTGTCTAAACTTTTTTCATCACACTTGCAGTGCAGGCGCCAATACGTGGAATACCGTGGTTTCAAGTCTGGCGAATTCATTGCCTCATCTGGTATACCACAAGGTTCCATACTTGGGCCTCTTCTTTTCGTTATTTTTATCAATGACATTGTAGATATGATTGACGTCAATTGTCTTCTGTATGCAGATGATTTGAAAATTTACTGTGATATTAATTCTATCTGCGATTCCCTTCAATTGCAAATAAATTTGAATAAAATTAATGACTAGTGTGTACAAAATAACTTGGCACTGAATGTGCAAAAGTATAACGTTCTGTCTTTCGCAAAAAAAACTGAACCGTATATTTACAATTATTATACACTCAATAATATGTCTCTAAATAGAGTAATTGAATTTAAAGACTTAGGAGTTATTTTTGATTCAAAGCTGAGCTTCAATCTTCATATTAATGCTGTTGTACTTTCTAGTTACAAAAACCTTGGTTTCGTTATAAGGCATTCACGAGGGTTTAATGACACTGATGTTTTATTTTTACTATTTAATTCTTTTGTTCTGGCTAAGATAGAATATGCTAGTATAATTTGGAATCCTGGGTATCAAACATATAGTAATAATTTAGAAAGTATTCAACGCAAATTTTTAAAGTACGTATCCTTTAAGATTGATGGCATTTACCCAGTTATTGGAGCGCCACATGAACAACTATTAACTAGGCATTATATGTTAAGTCTAAAAGATAGAAGGCAAATGCATTCTCTTATATTCTTACGTAGTATTATTCATAATAAGATTGACTGCCCTTCTATTCTAAGTCAACTTAATTTTAATATTTCTTCAGTCGCAACTAGGCACACTGTCACTTTCTATTTACCAACTCCAAGGATCAATTTTCTTAAATTTTCACCTTCTTTTTGTTTATGCAACAATTATCATTCAGTTCAAGATAATTTGGATATTTTTGTCTGTAGCATTAACTCGATCAGAAAGTTATTTGTAAAAAGTAATGTAAGTGCTGTTTAATGTATTTCTTTTTTGCTGCTGCAAATGCATTGTAATAATTGTCAATTTTCAATTGCCAATTTATTTTTTTTTGTAATTAGTCTTATTTTTAATTTTTTTTGTTAATTATGCTGTATTCCCATCCTATAATTAGTATGCAAATACTGTTGGATGGTATATCTGAAATAAATAAATAAATAAAATTGTTAATACAGTGTTTAAAATTTGAACAAAGAAATTCTCTTCATCAAGGGCATTCTTGCATGCAAAGTACTTAGTAATTAGTAAAATTGAAAAATGCTTTCATAAAAACGACCAAATTCACACATAACTTTCAGTAAAGTTTAGTAGGCTGTGGGTTAAAACAAATAATAAGCATTACTTTGTTGACAGTTGTTCAGGAAATAGTAGTGGCTAGTAGATAAATCTACCTAATTCGACATTTTTAAAAAAATTTCAAAAGTATCAAGTGGTATAAAAATTAAAAACTGTATGACTGAAGAGTTGGCTTGAGGTTGACAGTTACATTTATTTATCCTCGATTTATCTTTTTACCGTACAACATCATTTTCTACTTCATTATTAATAACTATTGTAAAAAATTGATCTAATATAGTATTATGGAATTGGTAAGTCTTGCTATCGGAAAGTAGTCAAGAATTTAATTTAAAATACCTAGATCTGCGTGTTGTACATTCGACTTGTCACAAAATAGTACAGCAATTTTTAAGAACTGGATCGTTGTTGAAAATACCAAGACCTAAAAAAATTGATGAAGATGATGCCAGCACTCTGTTGGTATTACAGTCAGTAGAAGAACATCCCAGACTGTCATTAATAATAATAATATAATATTTATTTGCCAACAGAAAATCCACTTACAGGACAAAATGTATGAAATACAATAAGAAAAAAAATATATTATAAGGATACATAGTAGACTTAACTTAAACAAAGTAATACATATAACTATAATAATATAGTACTGGAGGGTGACAATAATATAATAATGACAGCAGTTTAGATCGAGTTATAATAATAATTAGTTTTCAACAAAGTGTCTATGAATGGCTTCTTTTAAGGATAGAACTGAACAGAGATCAATATCACACAGATCAGATATACAGTTAAAATTCAAAATGAACTTTTAGATTCGATACTGGCTATTATTCACGAAGAAATAAAATCTGAAACTAATCAATCTGACTTCACTGCAGTTCAAGTGGATGAAACCACAGATAGTTCCAATAAAGTACAAGTAGTTTTTGTGTTTAGATACGTTTTAGATGGTGTTGTATGTGAGAGAATTTGGAAAATTCAGCCTCAAGGAACGACATCGCAGCATTTGACAGATATAATTTTAAAAGAGTTAGAATGTCTGAAAATTAATGAAAGTCGTGAAAAATTGATAGCACAAAGTTACGATGGAACATCTGTAATGAGTGGTGCTTTTGGAGGTGTACAAGCCAAAATTAAAAAAAAGTTATCCTTCTTATACTTATATTTTCTTTAATGGTTAAATTTTTTCATTTAGTTATGCCTCATTGTGATATATTATTCAATCGATTACAAAAATGTAATATCGATGTCATAACAGTAAATAAGTGTATTGGCGTTTTTAATAGTAAAATTGAGGACATCAGAAATAAAATTTTGAATAACTATTTGGAGGTGACATCCATGCAGTCTGCCCAGAGATGTAAAACGGAAGAATCAAAAAGGAGAATTTCATTAGAAGTTTGTGATATAATTACATCTGAGATCAAAAACAGGTTTGGCTTCAGTAATCATTCAGCAGTGTCTCAGTTATTTCACGCAGATCGATTTAAAGATTATAAAAAAAGCTTTCCTCAAGATATGTTTAAATTAGTTAAAACGGAGTATCCAGTCATAAATCATTTGAAACTTAAAACTGAATTAGAAGTATTATATAGCCGAGAAGATTTTTTCAATAGTGAAGGTGCAGTTGCTTTGTTACAGCTTTTTATTAACAATAATTTGTGCAATACTTTTTCTGAAAGTGTCAAACTGTTAAAAATCTTGTGTACTCTCCCCTATGACTACCGTCGAAAGTGAACGTTGTTTTTTCACGTTAAAAAGAATAAAGACATTTTTAAGAATTACCATGGGTCAGGAAAGGTTATCTTCTTTAGCTATACTTACCATAAAAAGGGCATTAATAAAGAAGATAAAAGACTTTAATGAAAAAGTTGCATCTCAAAAAGACCGGAGGATCGACTTGGAAGGTAAATCACTTTAAAAGGTAGGTAATACAGTAAACTTTTCTAATTGACCTCCCTATCTCTTGACCCACGAACCGCCACTAATCAGTACAGGTAGTATCAGCACAGGTAATATCTTGCGTTCAACGAAATTACACCTGTTAACAATAATAAGTAAACGGGTTGAGTGCTAATTCTCAGCAGTTGCATTCGCCAAATGCGACCAATATTTTGTCAATAGATAGCCGAATTTAATTGTCTTTCACAATCTCTGTTGTTTTTTAAAAATAGGACATTTTAATTGCTTCGTGTTTATGCATTTCTAGAAAAAATAACAAAATAAGTATTTGTTGTATAACGTCTGTTATCCTATCATTAAAATAGTTCAATTAAATTTTATTGAATAAAAGAAAAATCTAGTAGCAAAGTATATTTATTCAAAATAAGCAAACTTTTGTGGGCAGGGAAGAAAAGCGGTTCACTAGATAAATCAACTCAACTTATAACTAAATAAAGTAAATCAAGTCATACACGGCAATCGCCAAACCAAATGGTACAAAGAAATATAAAATCAATTAATTCATTTATTACTGGGCGCCACCATCTTTTACATTTAAAATATTCAATGATTTTCTTTAACTAACAAACAGCATGCTACCATTAAAAGATGGAAAATAGGTAGTCTATGATAATCAACCACAAACTCATGTAAAGTATATTAAACGAATTCAGTTTTAAAGAGAGGGTTTTTTTTTCCTTTCGGGTTGCGGTTTTGACTATCCGCTGTACTGAAGCTTAAGCTTATTGTACCCCATGGTCTCATTACTCCATAAGACCCGTTCTATTCCAGAAGGCGAGTATACAGTTTATAGGAGCTCTGGCTATCTCTTCCGGGATTAAAAGTGGTTCCTCGAAGTGTGTTAGTCTCATTGCCGTTAGGGCTGGGCATTCGCATAAGATGTGGTGGGGAGTTTCTTCCTTTTCACCACACATCCTACAATCTGGATTGTCTTGCACCCTCATATTGGTTAGATGTTTGTTTAGTGTGCAGTGTCCTGTTGATATTCCCACTGCACACCTGAGCAGTTTTCTGCTCAGCTTTAGCATTTCGTTGGTCCTTGCTCTAGATATTTCTCCGATGAACAAGCGTGACTGCCTCATTCCCGGCATCTCTATCCAGTGCGAGTAGTGTTTCTGTCTTAATAGTTCCTTTACCGATCCTTTCGCGGTGCTATAAGGTATCCCGCAGGTCGGTTCGGGACCTGTTAGAATTGATTTAGCGGCTAGCATATCTGCTTTTTCGTTTCCCGTATTTCCCTGGTGTCCTCGTGTCCACTCCAATTGTACACTGTTGTGTTCTGTAAGTTTCTCCAGGGACTCCAGGCAGTCTTTTACTGTTTTAGATCGTATTTCTACTGCTTCCAGGGAGGGTTAATTCGTGAATCTTATAAAAATTCATTGTTCACTTGCGAGGCACTCAAAGTCTGGCCACAAGTTAATGGGTAGTGCCTAGGTACCTAGGGTGTTCGAAGTTAAACTTTTTCTGAATTTACATGTTTTTGTCTAGACGCCAATATAATTGAACATTTTTACGTGTGGATCCTGAGCGAAGCGTGCAGCCTGGACGTTACAATACTCCAACCATATCAGACATTTCCATAAATCAGCTTCGCCTTTTGTGTACGTTACTAACTCATAAAGTTATCTCATGCTTGACAACGACTTTCTACTGCTGTGGCTCTAGATTGTCTGTCTAGTGTTCGCTTTTGTCCGCTAACAAAACGTTTTTCTCCCGCACAGTAGCGGCTCATTAAGTGGCTAGTACAATAAGGTTTGGTACAATTATTTTATTCGAATTTGGAATCTAACTTATAGTTCAAACAATTTTCATATAATATATACAGAATTTAGTCCATTATTTTATTATTATTATTATTATTTAGAAACCGTTGCTGTTGTCACCACCACGCACGCACCCACCCACAAACTTTCAGGTTGCGAAAATTACTAAACATTGTTACTAAACTAGGGACACCACTGGCAAGCTTCGTATAATTGTATACTGATAATTAGAGGTCGAGAACTATCGACCTCTAATTATCAGGCACCATCGATAGTAATCGAAGACCGTTCTCGATTGGGTTTCAGTGGACGATAGGGATGGGCGATTATTGGATAGAAAATGGAATAACCTACGTAAATATAATGCCATTGGGAATAGGGCATCACGTCTGACGTCACAACTAACCTCAAAAATAAACATTTACTAGATTAGCTCTTTGTATACTCAAATTTCAGCTGGGAACCAGTATTTTCTTTAAAAATACCCTTCAATGTGATATCTAAAAATTTTCTGATTACATGTCTTAGGACTATTTTTAAGTTTAATTCAGAGACCGTAGTTTAAACTAACCATGACCCCTCAGCAGATTCCAGAGTTTAAACTCTCAATTCTAGTTAAACTACGATTATAAAACTGGCTCCTAGTGAAACAGAACGTGTGGGTTAAAAACACAACCTGGTTAAATTAGCAGAAAATCTTCTTTCAAAATATTTAGGTTTTTTTTTCAGGAATCGCTGTGATCGCTAGATGCAAGACAGTACAAACAAACACCATTTGTACTGTTTTGAAATCATATTTATTTGTTCATGTTTATATTTATGCTTTTAATTACATATTTTTACAAGGAACACTTAATTTAAATAGTCCTGAGGATGTGCCAAAATACACGAAACGTCGACTGATTGAAATTTTGGTTTTCTTCTTTTTGCAGACCTTATTCCTACTAATTTAAGAAATATATATGAACAAAGATCACTAGATTATTTCATCAAATTATTCTTATCTATGACAAATTTTTTAAGAGCTTGCTTTACTAGCTGTTGAATTTTTTCAGCGTCGTTTCTTGTAATCTTTTACTTGCGATTAAATATGGCATCGTTACTTGATTTGGTATTAAAATACGTACTAAAACATTACTCACTTTGGTGTTTTTTGTATCCGTAGTTTCATCGACAGTTATCCATATTCTTTTACCATTTAAGTCCGATAGTGTTTTGTTACATGAGGTGCATGACGTCGTAGTCTTTTTCTTGTAGGTACTGGACACTTGCTTTTTCCAAAATAACCGAAAATGTTCGTTGTTAAGTACATGCGATGAAATGTTACACACTCTCAACATAATAATGAGATCATACAGAAACACCCAGTATGGAACCTGTAGCAGGCGACATTTGTTTTGAATATGTCTTTTACAATGTCTGTTATTCCAACCCACAAAATTCATCTTACCCACAAAGTACTTTACTACTGCCTGACATTTTACAATAATTCACCGATACGCATCAACGGCCATGAAGCAACTAACACCTGTAGTCTGTTGTGTGACTATGTAGCACTCGTGTTGTATCCCCTGCTATCTGCGGCAGAGAATTCAATCCTAACGTTCCAGCTTTACAATGAATACAGATAATAAATAAAGTAGATTCTAAAACAAATCCTTCAGGTACTCCACTTTTAAAGTACCTAGATTTGTCATATTCTTGTTGATCTTAGCGTACTGGTAACGATCTAGACATATATCTATGGTATGTATCATGCTTGAGTCACTGTTTATCGCATGTTTATACATAATAAATAATACAAATATTATTAAACATTTTAGAAACAATTTGTAAAGTTAAAAGTGAAAATTAAAATGTCTATTCTTAAATTTTTCCATGGGAAAAAAAATATATCAATATATTGCAGCGTTTACGGGTAAGTTTTTACAGCACAGGACGGCCATAGCTATAGATATTATTAGTACAAAAAAAGGCTGTTAAAAATCTTGGTTTGATAATGGATGATTAACTAAAGTTCGCTGAACAAGTGAATAATAATCTACGAAGTGGTTACTATAGATTAAAACAGCTATTTCAGTTTAAATCTGATGTAGAATCTAAAACAAAAATTATGTTATGCGAGTCACTGGTTTTATCAAATCTAAATTATTGTGATACAATAATAGAGCCATGCTTAACAACAGAAGAAAAAAATAAATTACAAAAATTGCAGAATTTATGTATGAAATTTATAACAAATTTTCCTTTGTTTGCCCATGTAACACCATATATTCGTCAATTTCAAATTTTAAAAATGCAAGAACGAAGATTTGTTCACCTTGCTTGTGTATTATATAATATTTTAAAATTTAAACTACCTGTTTATTTATATAGTAAACTGGTAAGACGTAATGAAATTCATGAGGGACTCTCAGACACGTTTCAAATAAGTAAGATTTACCACACCACCGCACTGCTTCCTTCTGTCCTAGTTTCTCCTATTTAGCACCACATGTGTACAATGCCCTTCCAGTTGATATATTTCAAAAATCTTATACAATTTTTAAACAAAATGTAGAAAATCTCATTAAAGACAATAACACCAGAATCAATCTGAACCTCTTTTAATTTTTTGTGTCTTTTTTTGTTATTTTTATCTAATAATAATTTGTATAATTTTTTTTTAGACTTTTTATGTATTTTTAATGTCTATATTATATTTTTAATTTAATGATTTAATAATTCTATATGTATTTAATATATTAGGGTTTAGGTTTTAATATCAGTTCTTACTGTACCTAACACCTTTTGTGACTTGTTTGTACATTTTTATATTTACATTGTATATGATGTATGAACTTGTGATACACAATAAATATTTTCTTCTTCTTCTTCTTCTTCTAAATGATATTTTAATGTGCCGTTTCTTATATTAATTTATACATTACCTACTGATTTCAAGATGATAACTCGTTTCTTTCGTGTACTTTCTAAATATTGATTTCATTCGAGGGTGCATTTCGTACCCTAGACGGATTACAAGTAAATGATATTTTAAAGTGTCGTTTCTTATATTAATTTATACATTACCTATTGATTTCAAGATGATAACTCGTCTAGTTAATGTGCTTTAAAAATATTAATTTCATTTGAGGGTGGATTTCACACCATTGGACGGCTTGAAAGTGCATGGCATTATAATGCGGCGTTTGTTATAATCATTTATACATTCCGTATGAGTTTCAAAATGATAACTCGTTTTGTTCATGGACCTCATTCGAGGGTGGACTTCGCACCCTTGGAAGGATTGCAAGTAAATGATATTTTAATGTGTCGTTTCTTATATTAATTTATATATTCTCAATTAATTTCAAGATGATAATTCGTTTTCTTCAGCTACTTTAAAAATGTTTGATTTAATCAAGGGTGTATTTCGCATCCTTCAACCTGTCAATTAAACCTTTTTTAGTTATCTCATATGTTACCTTCTGCTTACAATAAGTATTGAATGCTAAGTCGTTTGCCGCATACCTTTTTTTCTGTTCGTTAGGGGTATATTTCAACCCCTTGAACGATTACCGAATGAAGCGTTAAGAACAATAATTAAGTTTTGCTGAGTTTATGAATTATGGAGATTTAACACACTTTCTTCGTTTATTTTAAGCATTTTATTGCTTTGGGGATGTTTTTGATGAAATAAATAAATCAATTTTCAAAAATGGGTTGCAGATTAATTATTTAGATAAATAAAATGAACAGTCCTGGAGTGGGTTGGAACCTTTGATGTGAAGATAAAACTGACGTAGTTTTCCACGAAACACCAAAACAGTGTATATTGTACTCGACGCTCGTTTCGCCAACCAAGTTGGCATCATCTGGAGATGATTAAAACTAAACTTATGCTAACAATCTACCCTATTTACACCTAAACTATTGTCACGGTTCACCGAACCGCCGCGGTTCAGTTAACCGTGACAATAGGGTAGATTGTTAGCATAAGTTTAGTTTTAAACATCTTCAGATAATGCCAACTTGGTTGACGAAACGCGCGTCGAGTGCAGTATATAGTGTTTTCGTGTTTCGTGGAAAACTTCGTCAGTGTTAAAATGAACAGTTATATTTTCTAAAATTTTTAGCACCTATTTTATTCTGGACGCACGTCCCTGAACCTTCGGCTGTTTCCGATATTTTAGCTGCCAAATTCACACCGGTATACAAAACACACGTCGAGTTTCATGTAACCCCCTTCTTCAATCGATCATTGCTCAAAATACATTGCAATTTTATAAGGAGTATTTTCTGTAAGTATAAATTTTTTTGTGGGGTCAACAGTTTCTGAAAAAACATGGAAAATTACGACAGGGTGCGTTTGGGGTGATGTTCTGGAGGTGAGGCGACCACTTTCTACTTTGGAACTTTTTGGTTTTGAAAACTATTCACGTGACGCGTATAATCCCCATGCTGACAAAACTTTTTTATTTTTTTTCTCCTATTTATGCTATTATACTAGTTATACAATTCATTAAAAAGTAATTTTAATAAAGTCCAAATTTTCGTTCCAGCCAATTTGGGGATAATATGCTATGAAATGCACACTGGATGGCCATCGCCGTATATTCCTGTACTTGTCCAAGGCAACTATACTTTCCAGATATCTAGTGAAGAGGGATCATGGCTCACAGTAATACCACAATTTGGCACTATATTTGGATCAATTTTCACTGGTTTAATTGGAGATATCTTTGGAAGACAAAAATTGATAGTTTTTTCGTGTCTGCCGATTATCGCTTCTTGGCTGCTAGTCGGTTTTGCTAAGTCATCAGTTACGATGTTCATTGGACGATTTATATCTGGATTTGCGGGAGGACTTTCCTTTGGTGTTGTCCCCATGTATCTTGTAGAAATAGCGGAAGCGGAAATTAGAGGCGTAATTGCATCTATTTCTACATTCTGTATAGTATTGGGCATACTTTTAATAAACATTTTTGGTGCCTATTTACCACTGGACACAGCAGCTTTTTTGGCAATTGCACTGCCAGTTCTTCTGTTGATTACGTTTCTTTGGATGCCAGAAAGTCCATATTTTCTTTTAATGAAGGGGAAACCAGAGGAAGCAAGAAAGAGTCTTCAAATTTTCACAGGAGCTGAAGATGTAGATGTGGACTTACATAGAATTTCAATGGCCATTCAGGAACAATATAAGATAAAGGGATCATTTTTTGATTTGTTTACAGTCAGGAGTAACAGGAAGGCTTTAATCGTTACTTCAGGTTTGTTAAATTTTTATATACCTAGTTTCTTGTTGCTGCTCACCACTTAATGTCAAATAGTTTGTGGCATTGGGTGACTGAGAGAATGGACAGGACATATCGAATGCTTTTACTAGCTTCTTTGAATTTGTTTTTATAAAAGACAGTAACTCAATAGAGTTCCTCTAAAATTATTATACAAATAGAGATTTCAGTAATACCTCTGTATGTGTAGATCAAGTCAATGATGGAGATTTAAGAAATGCTGTAAAATCTATTAAAAGTAATGCAATGGGCCCAGATGGTATACTAGCTTATATTTTTAAAGGGTGCATTGAATTTCTGTTACATCCATTATGGATATGTCGTCGTATCTGTGGTAAATCCTGGGGCATAGTTCCTCAACAAATTTACTGAATCTACGTCACGGTCGTCAGACCAATGATAACATACGGATCTATCGATTAGTGGCCGAAAGGATCACAACGGACGGCCAAAGCCAAACCCTCTCCATTGCAAAGATTAGCAGGCTTAGCCGTAACAGAGGCAATTAGCACCACACCGTCAGCTGCAATGGAAATCCTCCTGGACTTACCCTCTCTTCATATATATTTCGAGAGGCCAGGTGGGCAATGTATAAACTGCAACAAGTAGCCATTAATACGAACGGACTGCTGGATGACATAGAGTCACAGCATCCTGAGAATGCCCTTGGATACTATGCATACCAAGACCAACTACGAGCTGACCTTCAACATCCTTTTTCCGGAAAGAGATGAGTGGGATCGGAATAAAGCCGACTCCCGAGGGAATAGGAGCCGGAGCACTTAGCTACAGACCAAAGGTGAGGATATCTTCAAGCCTAGGTACTAATACAACTATTTTTCAGGCTGAGGTTCATGCAATTGACTGTGTGTGCGAAGGCTGGAATATATGCATCTTACACGTAGATCAATAAAAATGTTCTCAGATAGAAGGCACAATCTAAATACAGCACAGTACCTCAATTTTCTTCAGAATAAAATTAGAGACTTCATTGACAATCTGCCTGCCAACCAGGCTCTACATGTCTACAACAAACCGGTGGATAAGCACCCATGGACCTGTCAGGTGCCCCTAAGATCCCTAGATCTACCGCGATTAGATTTCTTCTAATGCCCACATCAAAGAAAATGTGTACAGAACACAACTTCGAAATCTCTAAAATGTGATCGAATTTATGGCCACTACAATAGCAATTTTGATTGTATTTATCCCACATTTTAATAATGTATATGAATAAATTTCTTATTAATAGTACTAGTAAATGGTACCACAGTACCAATATGGTTCCATTTGAAAAAATTGTGTTTCGTCACAAAATCCATTTAATGAACTTTATTTGCTCATAAATCACATAATTTAATAATAGTTGGTTGAAGATGAAGTTACTTTGTGAAAATCCATTTTGATTTAAAAAATTAAAAACACTTTTTATTACTTGTCTAATTTTCACTTTACTTGTTATTTTTACAACATTGAGAAATTCTTAGATGAACAAAATTTACAAAAATCAACCCAAGATTTTACGAACAAATCTGCAAAAGAAATGAAGTCCTTTATACAAAGTTTTGAATATTTGTGCCACTCTGAATTTGAAAAAAATAAGACTTACACATATGAACTGTGAAGCTCCAAAGTTGTATGGCTTAGTTAAATTACACAAAAAAAATAAACTCATTAGACCAGTGCTTTCCTACACAAATGCACCGACACGTAAGTTATCTGAATTACTTTATAACGAGTTTAAATCTATTACAAAATTTAAGCCCAAAAATATAATTAATAACTCCTTAGACTTAACAGTAAAATTAAACACTCTATAAAATTAGTATCGTTTGATGTGTCGAATATGTTTCCTAATATCCCCCCTTTCGAATGAATGAAAATGCAAAATTATCCCAAAATTAAAAAATGAAATACTGCAAACATTCAAGTTGTGTTTAGATCAAAATTATTTCCAATTTAATGAAGACTTCTTTATACAAAAAACAGGGCTCCCTATGGGTTCGCCACTTAGCCTCCTTTTATCCGATATATTTATGGATAATCTTGAAGAAACTATATTGGACTCTCTAATATCAAAAAAACATATTACCTCTTGGTACAGGTACGTTGATGACATCCTAATAGATTTTAAAGAAACAGACAGACAATTAAAAATACTCCTCGACTTTATCAATAACACATATAATAATATATCTTTTACCTTAGAAACAGAGAACGATAATAACTCAATAAACTTTCTCGACTTAACTATAAAAAGACATAAAACATCATTTTCCTATAATATTTACCGTAAACCAACTTTTACAGACGCCACTATCCCCTTTAATTCCTATAACCCTCTCTCCCACAAATTTGCCGCATATCAACCTATGATACACCGAGCCTTCAACTTACCTCTATCTGAGACATATTTAAAAGACACAGTAAGACTTATAGCACATAATAACGGGTACTCTCAAAATATAATCAACAATCTAATCTACAAAAAACAAAATAAGTCCCTTTTAAAAGAACTTTATCCCACTATTAACGAGAAATAATCAACAATCTAATCTACTAAAAACACAATAAGTCCCTCTTAAAAAGAACTTTATCCCATTATTAACGAGAAAAAAGTTCAAACATACATTTCATTACCATATTCAGGTCAGCTCTCTTATTCAATTATAAATACTTTTTCCAAATTTAATATTAAAACATCATTTAGTTCTAACAAAAATATTGGCAGATATCTTTTCAATGCAAAACAAAAAACTGATATCTCTAAAAAATGTGGTGTATATCGGTTAGATTGCCCAGAATGTAACGCCTCATATGTAGGTCAAACAGGTAGATCGTTCGGGGTAAGATATAGAGAACATATTCACACAAAAACAACATTCCAACTTTTATAAACACCTAACAGATTCTGGTCATACTGATGACCACCAACCTAAAATATTACATGTTTGTGGGAAAAGTAAAAAACTTAATTTATTAGAAGTGCTAGAAATTAGTAAATTAAATAGAACAAAAATTACAACATATTAAACGACCAAATAGATTTAAATAATTCGTTATTAAACTTGTTCAGATAACCTAATGCGTTAATAAAAATCACACCATAATATAATTCACTATCTTGAAAAACCCCCTACATTTAAAGACATAACATCTATACAAATTTGAATTATATAATCAACCATAAAGTGACCCATCCTTCTATTCAGTTCAGTTTATATTTAAATGAAAGTAAAATCTGTATATATTATAGTTTACTTGAAATGTCCGAATAGGATGAAACTAGTTGTAAAAATAACAAGTAAAGTGAAAATTAGACAAATAATAAAAAGTGTTTATAATTTTTTAAATACATAATTTAGTATTCTCGATGGGATTTCGATTTTTCTAGCATTACACGGGTCAATTAGAATAAATCGGAACAGTCATGACTCATGACACACTTAAAAAAACTAGAAATTAAATTAAAATCATTTTGCAGAATAAATGCCTTTTTGAAAAACAAAATTGACTTGATCAAGGATTTTTTGCGAAAACCTTTCTGGAAAGTTTTATTGATTTTGTTCCATACATTATCACCACACTATTAAAAAATTGATGTCGAATCTAATTTCTTAATCTAAACGATTTTCTTATAGTTGAAAAATGAGCTTTTGGTCAATTTTTTCAGCCATTCGTAATTGTTAATATAATATTATTTACCATTACCAAAACTATGCTGTTCAAACATTTCAAATCGTTTACCTAACAATTTGCTGAGATACTGAAGATAAGTGATAAATGAGTACATAAAAAAATTTATTCTGATATCTCCTTTTTATTATTTTCTAGGTTTGACAAGTTTTCAGCAACTCAGTGGTAGTATGGCCATTATATTTTATTGCAAGACTATATTCGATGAAGCCAAAGATTTTATGTCTCCAAGTGTTTCTACTATAATTTACTTCACTATTCAGTTATTTATGTCCCTAATATCCTCATTTATAGTTGATATTTATGGCAGGCGACCGCTCTTAATTATCTCAATAACGGGAACAGCATTGTCGTTATTTACCGCTGGATCTTATGTATATATTAAAAATCGTACAGAAATTGATACGACGGGACTAGGTTTTATACCAGTTGTGGCGCTTTCCTGCTATATTGTGGCATCTAGTATAGGACTACAAACACTACCGTCTTTAATTCTGGGAGAAATTTTCCCCACAAATGTAAAAGTCTTTGCGTTTTGCACCATGAATCTGTACTATATTGGGGCTGTAACTATCATATCGAAACTTTTTCACTGGTCCAGCGAGACTTATGGAATGCATGTGCCGTTTTTTATATTCACTGGCTGTTGCATAATTGGGTTGATTTTCATAATAATCATTGTTCCTGAGACGAAAGGTAAGACTTTAGAAGATATACAGTTAGAACTCCACGGTGAAAGAAAAGTGCTACCTACAAAAATATGTGAAAAAATGGAAAATATTGAAGACAGTTGTTTGTTTTAAAACTTTGCTAACTTTAATTTCTGATTTATAATAAATTATTAGTTAATTTTTTAATTTATTTTTATTTTACATACACATGCCCAACAGAAATAGAGTACTAATATGATGTACGTATATATAACATATATATCATATTAATATAAATTAAGGTAATTAATTTAACACAACAATGAACTAATAAAATTTTGACTTAAAAAAGGAGGTTCCCTCAAATAATTCATTAAAAAAAATTATAATAGGTGTTCGACGTGTTGCCCATTTTGATTGACACACGTCTTTATGCAATTTTGAAATGAGGCCATTTAGTGGGACCATTTCCATTGAAATGAGTAAATAGTATTTAGCCAGTCCTTTACTGTAATATTTTTTTGTACATTTTTGTTTTCGTTATTCGACAAGCAATAAAACCTCAGTTTGGTATAAATTGTCGTGTACAAAGGAGCATTTATCACACTTATCGGTCGTTAGTTACAATTTGTATTGAATTTAAAATATTTGGAATTTTACACTACGAATTTTAATAAAGCGGAACTTGTAGACATGACCTTTCTTTTGGGCGAGTCAGACAGAAATTGTTTACTTGCCAATAGAATTTATCACCAACGTTATCCTGAAAGAAGGCCTCCTGATGTTAACAGCTTCCAAAACCTTCTCGATAGATTTCTGGAAACTGGAAATTTCGAATATAAAAAAGTGAAAGAATAAAACGTGATGAGAATGAAGAAAATGAGTTTTCTGTGGTGCTGGCAACGGTTGAGAATCCCCATGTTAGTCAAAGAGAAGTGACCTCATTAGTAGGAATAAGTAGACGGTCTGTGGGTCGAATTTTAAAAACAAATAAGTTGCATGCATATCATATTCAACTGCACCAGGAATTATCTGATGACGATTTTCAAAAGCGCCTACAATTTTGTAATTGGGCCAGAGGTAAAATGCAAGTTGATGTCAACTTCTTCAATGATGTTTTATTCACTGATGAAGCAACTTTTCATAAAAATGGATTCGTTAATAGGCACAATTTCCATTATTATGCTTCAGAAAATCCTCACTTTTTTATGCAAGTTGATAACCAACACATATGGTCTATAAACGTTTGGGGAGGAATTATTGGAGAATATGTAATAGGGCCACATTTCTTTGATGGTACATTGACTGCAGCTATGTATCTTCATTTTTTGGAAAACTGTCTGCCACAATTATTGGTAAATTTCCCTGGAAGAATTCGAAATAGGATGTGGTTTCAGCAAGATGGTGCTCCACCACATTATTTAAATGCAGTTAGAGACCACTTAAATAATACCTACCCTCAATGGATTGGAAGAAATGGACCCACTAAATGGCCTGCTAGATCCCCAGATCTTACAAAAATGGATTTCTTTTTATGGGCATACGTGAAGGAAATTATTTATAGAGACACACCAACAACAGTACAAAATATGAAGGAAAGAATTATAACTGCTTTTAGATCTATCACACCGGCAGTTTTAGGAACAGTGGGAATCTCATTTCAAAAGCGCATAGAGATGTGTGTCAATCAAAATGGCCAACATGTGGAACATTTATTATAATTTTTTCTACTGAGTTATTTGAAGAAATCTCTTTTCTTAAGTTTATTTTTGAATGTTGTAATTATTGCTCAATAAAACGAAAATGGTTGCAACTAGCCATAGGGAAGTAGTTACAAAAAATGTTCGTTTTTCATTTTTACATCACATCGTTGAAAAATATACAGTGTTCCATTCGAAGAAATTGGGAAAATTCAATTTAAAAAGTTCTTACTTGAATACTAATTTTTGGCCACCCTGTACATTTTTAGGAAATGAAAATGATTCAAAAATATTAATTAGATGTCTCTTAACTGGTATTCACATAAGTTTTTCTTAAAACCCATAATTGTGACTGTGGTGATTTATTTAATATCCATCTGAAGATGGCATTATTTCAACAAAAAAAATTCATTACATCAAAGTGGTTGGGAGATAGCCAATAATAAAATAGAAATGAATAGAGCCTAGAAAGAGGCTTCAAAAAAGGTATTGATATACATAGCATTCCATTTAAAAAAAAAAAGGCACTTGGTCCTGTAATTTCGTGTTGGCTCGCCCTGTTTGTTCGAAAATAATTTCCAGTTATAAACTTTTTTATCTGGTTTACTTGCAATTTTTTAAAAAAATTTCTAGCTATCGTCGAACTCGAGATATCGAGGTCCGACGCACTATTGCCCCACCCTGTTTACTATTATATAACTATATCCTCAAAAAAGAAAATTAGAATATAAGATATTTGTTTTTTTTTTGTTATTTTTTGATAAATGTATATTAGACTTAAAATAGATACATCCTTGTAATTAGAATAAGTGAATCCTTTGTTTACTACCCCGATGTGAAACATTTCCTCTCCGAGGCTACGTCAGTTTGTCTTCGCCATGATTAGCCCCTTGGCAACTCAGTGTCCTTGTACGTTCCTAAAATTGTAAGTAAAAAAAAAAAAAAAGGAAAAAGAGGAGAAAAAAAGGGAAAACCCAATAAAAGAGGGAAAAAATCTATATACGTAAGGTTAAAAAAAAAAGTGGGAAAGGGTATGGGTATTATGGTTAGAGTAAGGTAGGCAAGGGCTTGGTAATGGCATAGAGAATGACCCTATAAGTAGACGAGGTTAGAGGTAATATTATATAGGACCTAACAAAATGGTTATATAGTTCTAATTATACGTTCGTCCCACATGGCACTGAGCTAATGATTTCCATAACCACGGCTAAAAAGGGTGGGTGGACAGTGGGTAACCGGAACTTTTCGGGAACGCCACTGTGAACGCACCCTTCCCCCCACGAAGAAGAAGAAGAAAAAACTCGTTATTTTAAAAAATTTTAGTGCATTTTTTTATATTAGAAACAATATCTGACTGATATTTAAGACATAGGTGTATCTATATGAAATTTTCAATATATTTTTCGCCAAAAATCATGCTACAAAATTTGGCGGATTTTTTAAAACATCCTGTATACTGAGATGAGAAATAATATATGTTGTCTAAACCATCTGCTTGATAGAATTACAACACTTTTTGGCAAACGAAATTGTTAGAAAATGTCGCCCAGTATATGACAATGATGCCTTATTATGAATACCATTAATTTTCACTCTGGATTGCTCTCGCTTATATCTCACAGTTTTAATTTTGTTCAATTAACATTTGTTACTTTCCGTTCTTGGTCAATAATTTAAGACACTTGCTGCTCGTGTCAGACAATTGTTTTATTAGGACGCAAAATTTTTAATAAAATTAATTAAAATCGAGTCGGTTAACACCACTCATTGCTCAACAACATAGTGCCAGATGTAGTCGAAATTAAAAGCAGTTACTACTTTTCACTTAAGTAGTATTCGTAGTGAAATTAATTTTCTCTTAATTTTTAAAAACGTTTTATAATATTACTAGTGAGCATGACGATTACGTCCAGTGCCTCATATAAAATATCTGGTGGAAAGAGAATTTATCAGTATATTGCAGCTGTTGCTGGTGAGTTTAAAATCTATACCTACGTCCATATAATCATGAAATAATTCTAGATTTTTTAAAAAATTCGAATGAAAAAATAAAACGGGGGTTGCTGATTTCACCCATTTTACCGATAAGAAATGATTGAGAAAACATATCATTTAGAAGCGTTCCTATTTGTAGAGCATCTCTACTAAAATTAATTGTTTTATCTCTTTCCAAATTTAAGATAAAATTAAAAACCTACTTTTTAGAATCCATCTTTGGAGGGTATAATGAAGCGTTTCAGGACAATTTTTGTCTTATTTTGAGGTCCTAAATTCAGATTTTAAGTTTGTCCAGTTAATCCTAAAACACGTTCTATATCTACTGCCCTATATAGGTATAATTATAACTAGATAGATACTGATAGATAGATTTTTATTTGTCAGAAATACACAAATGTGATTTGACGTCATGTATATACAAAATATAGAATATATTACTAATAATAGGGAACTTGCCTAAAATTTTAAAAATAAAAATAATACTAAAAAACATAGCGTAACGTTGTAATAAAACGTGTACTTCACAAAAAAAATAAGATTTCTAATTCCACGCGATCAGTATGAAGGATCTAAACAGCGATAAAATTGAAGTGGCCCGAAACGAGCTACTATTGACTGTGACGTCACACCATACAATATTCGGTAGTCGTCACGCCGGGAAGCAACACAATCAGATGTTTACCAATTCCAATTCCAATTTAAAATCTTTATTCACAATTACATAAGTAGATTATTTACAACTTGTATGGGGTACAGAGTAAGATTTATATTAATATATACATATATACAGAAAAAAGAAAACTAAAAATCAATTCATTCATAAAATACTTAAAAATAATAATACAAACAAATTAACAAAGTATGACATTCTATATAAACATATGTACAAAATGGTGTTATTAGACTGTGGTTGATTTGTTAGTGACTGTTCTGACATAAATATATAATTGTGTTTTATAGTACCGCTTATTGTAGTTGTACAGATATTTTAAAATGACTGATCAAGGTTTTTCAAAGGGCCAATCTGATAATTTGCCTAAAGTGGATATGTTTATGGTGGCATCTTTTATACAAAATAGTGAAAGTTTTTCCCTTGGAGAGGTCCGCGGGGTCAAGGCAGAGAAGTATGTATTTTTTTTAGCTTTTAGTAATAATTTATAAACATAAAATAGTTATGACTTGATCACGGAATAAAAAGAAATAACTACAAAATGCTTAGTCGCAACTAAGCATTTTTAGCAGACTTAGTCTTATGTTTGAAAGATTTTAGGGTAATTCTTTACAACAGCCACTTCTATATTTTTCGTATTTTTTTTTGTACACACGCGTAAAGTGTCTCTATAGAAGACATTTGCTGCAAAGGAAATGTTGCGCAAATGTATAATTACCTATCGTAGGTATTTTCGTACTATGTTTTGGGGCAAGGGAAATAAGTGATTGTGTAGTGTTATCATTCACATAATAGATAAATGTAAGATTTGAATAGAATAAATTAAAGGGCAAGGGAAAGGTATTTGCAATATACTATATATACTAGAGGTAAACATTTTACTCTTCGCAGACAGTAGTGTTATTGAACTTTTATATAATTGTTGCACATTCTGTAGGATACTCTTCGCAGCTTTTTGAAAAGAATCTTGTGTTTGTCTTATAAACTTAATTCTTACAATACCTAATGTATTGACTACATATTTAATTTTCTCTCCCGATGGTGCCGACTGTATTGGCGAAACGCGTGGCAGTATATTTTATAGTATAAACTAAGATTCATTCTTACAATACCTAATATATTGGTCACATATTTAATTTTCAATTTTTTTTCATCTCCCGATGATGCCGACGTAGGCGAAATTTGTGGTAGTATGTTTTACAGCATTTTGCTGTCTATAGAAAATTACTTCAATTTTAGTAACACATTGAAAATTGTAACTCTCTGTAGATTCATATTTTTAAATAAAATGTCATATAACTTTTTTATTTACTATTTGATTTTTTCAAAAACAATGCATTTCTTCCTCTAGCTAACACTAACTTATAGCCCAAATTTCAATTCGATCGGACTTTTCTTTCACTAGTTATCGTGCTTACAAGGAACGTGACGGACGGACAGACGGACGGACAGATGAACAGACGGACATTTTGAAAGTTGTTCAGAATTCGATGACGAACGAAATGATTTTTTTCTCTGCGAGCGATATTAACGATTTTAGAAATGTCCCGATCAAATGCAATATACTCTTCGTAATCGTATTTGCGAAGAGTATAATAATAAATAGCTGTTTACTTTCGCACCAGGAAATTACCTTTACTTAGTATCACTAAATTACATTCTATCTACTAATCTTATTTTCTAACATTGTATACACATTCTTTCTTTAATCCTACTCTAATTAAAATTCAATAATTCGGAATTCGGAATATTTTATTGCCCGCCTGCGAAAAACTAGTAGATAGACATAATATAGTATTTAATAATGTACTTACATTAAAATGATCTTCACACACATGTAGAGACCTACTGCTCTGTGAAATGTCTTTTTCATTTCTTCTACACGCTTTTAGCCATTTTGATCGACGAATCTTATCTTCTAGCAATATCATAAATATTTTATCTGGCACTTTCACTAGTATTATTCTTGCACAACGGTACAATGCAATATTTAAAATAAGGAGTTTTTGTTTCCATTTTAAGTATACACTTAAAATTTATCTGAAATCAAGCGGTCGAGTGCTGGGATCTCCGTCGTCGCTTGTAAATTGTATGGTGTGATGTCACGACTACTCCCGCGCTTTTGAACCTGTTTGAAACGGTTCGCTCGCGCGCGAAACTTTAATAATTTATAACAAATTTATTATTGGGAATTAAGGCGTCATATTTTGCATATCTTATTTTTTAGTATTGTAGAACATTTTTATGAAGTAAAAAAAATGTGCAAGTTCCCTATTGGAGACAAACAACACATATGTATAAAAACATGCAATAAATTAATATATAAACTTACAATTACATTATATGAGAAAAATCAATTGACATGAATTCATTAAAATCGTAAAATGCATTAATCAGTAAGAAGCGTTTAATGACCGTTTTAAAATGTTTGAATTCAAGTTCTTGGACAGCCTTAGGTAACACATTAAAGGATTTTATTGCATAATAGCCAGTTCTATTTCTTATCTTTGATAATCTCAAAAATTCCATATTAAGATTGCCTTTATTGCGTGTTGAATATGAATGAATACTATCATATGTAATGTAATTACAAAGCTGCCCTTTTATGTACAGAAGTCATTATATGCACAAGGTAGGGTAAGTATGTTTAGTTTTTTAAAAGCCTCTTTTCAATCATCTCTAAATGCCAAACCTTATTTTATTTCTTCAATAAAAAACAGAAAAAACTTTATTTCCTATTTTTATTTTTAGAAGACTTCCAGCCAGGTATATGAACAATTCATCCTACGTTTCGTCCGAGTTTTCGGACTTTTTCAAGGTTAAAAGCTAAAAATAAAGGTTTTACATAAGTCTTAAATTAGATTAATGACAGAATACATATCTAAAAAAAGTGTTTTCTTATCTAATATAAATTTCCTATTTTAATTTCATTGTATGGGCTGGTTTTAGTTTGTTTTTCATCATTTTTTTTTGATAGGTATGTGTTGTACGTGTAGTTCGACGAGTTAGGCAGAGAATGATCAGTATTTGGTGTCGTCATTGATGTGTTCTTTTTTAAGAGTAGGTAATTATAACAGCTGATAGTATACTTATATTGATGGTCCGAGTGACAGAGTTATTGTAAACATTCTCATGATATTGGATAGCCGTTGAGAAGAGATTTTGCAGTTAGCACATATACAGGATGTATAAAAATTTTTACTATTGAATAAGATTGCGATATACATATACTACTAGATTTTCTATATCTGTTTGATAATTTACTGTTTTTTTGTTGTTTTGTATTTCGGCCATTTCCAAAAACAAGCGTTTTTTGGTATTTTTTTCTTTATGCAGTATGGTTGTATCCAGAAAGTTAAAATTGTGTGAATTATTTATGGCGTGTTCAGCTAATGCTGTGTTACATGAATTAGGAGTTGCTATGGAATTTCTAATTGATAATTTATGTTGATTTATACGTTTATTTAAATATTGTTAGGTTTGTCCAACCTATCGAAATCTGAGCAATCAATTTTATAAATAACATGGTTTGATTTAATTTCTCTATTGGATCTTTTAGTTTTGAATATAATTTATTTTTTATGCTATTATCATTTCTGTATGTTAATTGTATGTTATATTTACCTAATTCTTTCTGAACTTTTTCTGATACTTGTGGTATGTATGGTGCCGATATGTATATTTTGTCTTTATTTGAATTGTTTTGATTTTTGTCCTGGTTTATGTTGTTAAATATGGGTCCAAAGCAGTTAGGTTGTATATCTATGTCAACGTGATTTTTATTGTTTTTGTTATTTATTAGGAAGGAAATAAAGTTTTTTCTGTTTTTTATTGAAGAAATAATTTCTACTTTAACAGCCAACAACTTGTAAAATATCACTTATATTATTTCTTTACATATAAAAAACTGATACAGTATGTATCGAGTAACACCATATCAAAATAGCATATGTTAAGATAGACTGAATCATTGCATGATATGCTAATGAAACTGTTGCCCGTAATACACATTTTACCAAATTAGGCAATAAAAAAATGTTCCGGGATATATTCTTACAGACGAGATCAGTGCGTTTGACCCATATCAATTTACTATAGGGTTGCCAGATTTCTTAAACCCTATAGTACGAGTTGATGTTAATTTGAGTGTGAGATTACAAAAACAAATATGAGAAACAAAAACGAAAAATATTTATTACAAAACAAGAATATAATAGATATACAATGAGGTCCATAAGTAACTGATAAATTCATTACGTAATTTACAAGTTATGAGTAAAATCCTGAAACACGTCAATTTTTAATTCTAAGATGACATTTTTTGAGCATAATTTTATACCTCCCCTTTCAACCCCCTTGGAGTGACAGCTACCCCTTTAACATTTTTAAATAGAATGAGGTGCGTGTGATAGCTCATTTGAAAGGATTTTTAATTCTCTCTCCAGTAATAAGATTTTTTGAATTTCTCTAATTTTTTTATTGAAAATTGTTATATTTTTAATATAACTAAGTAAACAAAACAACATGCCAGTATTTTAGATGCAAACTATTGATAAAAATATTGAAAGAATAAATACTTGTTTTGTACGTTTTTTGCAGCCATTCCAGTTTCTGTAATTAATGCGTACGTAATATTTTTATTGTTAATATATTGGAGAATAGTAGTGTTCGTTTCCTTGTGATATCGGACTACCACATAGTAACGGCTTCCTCAATCAACTTTTTTTAAAACTTTTTAATTTTACGACGTACCTATGCCTTGACGTTATTTTGTTATTTTGGTTGTCACTTAAATAATTCATTAACTATCAACAATTATTTCATACGAAAACTGTAAAATTATAATTTTTTAAAATGGTACAATGTTATACTTGTGATCGGGAAAACCCAAGTTGCAAAATAT
Organism: Rhamnusium bicolor; assembly: GCA_029963845.1. Taxonomy (NCBI): domain Eukaryota; kingdom Metazoa; phylum Arthropoda; class Insecta; order Coleoptera; family Cerambycidae; genus Rhamnusium; species Rhamnusium bicolor. The sequence goes on along the minus strand of JANEYF010004686.1, from coordinate 34,059 downwards.
ATGACGAAAATGATATTAATGAAAAGCGGAAGAAAAATGTCGCAAAATTACATAAAAATCGGTTTCGTTTTAATGAAATTGTGTTAAACGAATAGTCCAGAATTTGTTTAAACTGTAAAAGAAGAATAAATAGAGTAATAATTGAAATGGAAGATGATCCGCTGACAATCCCTATGGATGTTTAAGTACAGTATAGCACAATGAATTGTTTTGTTTGTCAGAGAATTTGTCGATTTCGAGTAAGCATTGATGCAAGAATAGACTTTTTTCTTAAAAACTTGAATTTATCTACCCTTGGAAACACGGTGCTGTAATCAATATTTAAGCGAAAATGGATTAATACAACTTGAGTTTATGGACAATCTCATATCTGTACCTCTACGAATAAGCATGGCGGGACCAGAAACCGGTGATTGATTTAAAAAAATTAGACAATATGCTCAGAAAGTACCATCTTCAAAATACGAAGATGAGGACAATTTTGATGAAGATGACTTTAAGTCTATCACACCTTTAAATAAAAACCAACTTCGTGAATTATTTCAATTTTGCAAATCTATACAATATGGCGGTCATTTAAGGAATGTCACAAAGAAACATATAAGTTTTTTGATGAAAATGAGACAGTTTAAAAACGCTATTGAATTACTCGTGCCGACAAAATGTAAGTATAGCTATTATCAATGTAAGACAGAGCCTTATGATCACATTTGTACCTGGAAACTTAAGATTTGATTATCCTGAAGTTCAAAATAAAGAACAATTCATAAATAGCCATGTCACCAGAATTTCCAATTTTCTCTACAATTCTGAACCAGAATATCCAAAAGTAATTTTTTACCCTAACTGTACATCTAAAAAGCTCCCATTTTCGAATTCAACGACAGTCTTACTCTTACAATAAAAAGTATAATTTGTTAAAAGCAGGCCTAGTAGTCGTTCCAAATGGATATATTTTAGATGTACATGGTCCATACTTCGCGGATGTTCGCAATAATGACGCAGCAATTCTTTTACATGACATGACCCAAGATCAACACAGATTAAGAGAATGGGTTCAAGAAGGTGATATATTTGTTGTAGATCGTGGCTATAGGCATGCTGTTCGGTTTCTTGAGGAACTGAATTTAAACTATGAAATTCTACCTCACCTGTTACGTAATCAAAGACAGTTTACCACAGAGGAAGCGAATTCGTTCGAGAGTTATTACAAAAACACGTTGGATAGTGGAATCAAGAAATGGCCATTTAAAATCAGTTTTTAAACTTTTTAGAGATATGATACCAATTCAACACTATGTACACTTGTCAGATTTTTTTGAAAATTGCGTGCGCTATAGTAAACAGAGTTCACGAGCCTATTCACATGCAACATGCAAATGAGGAGTTTGCACAACGTATGTTAGAAATTAGAAATAGAGATAACATTAATTTTCTTCAAACAAGAGTTCAGCAACATAAAATGCTTCATGCAAGAGGTCATGTCCCCTGGATTAATATTCACGAATATGACTTGGAAGGATTTCCTAGACTAAATTATGATTACCTAAGGCTGAAAACTTTAGGAACTTACCCAGTTCCATTATCTCCAAGATATGTTCAAGACACCAGAAATCGCAACTCAAACAACGAATTTATTCTTCAAACTCCGTTATTTGAACCAGGACTTACTTATAAGAGCAAAAATATTTTCTCGTTTTATTCAGTCGGTGAGACATTTAATTTTTATTTTCTACCTTGAAAATCCTGATCAAAATGTGGATCCTATATCAGGAACATATTGCACATGCAAAATGGGAGCAAGGACATTAGAAGTATGTGCTCATGTAGCTAGTTTGTTGTGGTACTTGGGATATGCTAGCCATGAAGAAAATGTGAAATATTCATCAAATATACTTTTGGAAGTTGTTTTATATGCGGTCAATAGAGAACAAAATCATGTTGTAATTAACTAATTTGTATTTAATTATTTTAGTATCTTTGGATAGTATTATGATTTTTTAAATACTCTATCTTAGCATTTTCATAATGGAAAATCATTAACTTATAACAAAGCAGGTATTTATTTTTTTGTTTTTATGTTAAGTATCAAATGTGTACTTGCTAAGTCCTAAAATGAATAATGAATTTTAATGAATACCTGTTAGGACATTTCTACGCTTAACTTTACTCTTGGATTTTTTTATTGCAATCTAATATTCCAATAAAAACATTTTATTATTTGTATTATTGACAATTGTATTATTATTGTTATCAATGTTATCATCATTAATTTTATTCTTTCAATATTTTTATCAATAGTTTGCATCTAAAATACATTTTTTAGAACTTCAAAAGTTAGTATTTATTATTAACAATCATAGCATCTCGTATATTTTGATTATAGGACCCTTCGTTAAATAAATATATACTAATCGATTTTTTAAAGGATATTCATATCCAAAGAGAAAAATAATATTTTTAAATTTTGCAAAAGAAGAAATCCTCGGACCTGTTTTCTGGTACACAAAAAGGCTCACAAACATTTCCCGCATATACAAGTGTCATCCTGAGTCAGAATATATCATACAAAAAATTTCAGAAAATCTACTGAAACCCGGATCCCTCTTGTTCAGGTGCCATGTTATTTCAAAGTTGGGGTCATTTCTGGGGAAACCGGAAGTGATGGAAAAGTGTCAAATAATAAAAAATTGGCCATTTTTAGTACATATGACCCCTACCAAGTCTAAGACTTACATCTTGAAAACTCTGGAAACTATGGCTTGTCTAGTGATTCCGTTGAAACCCGGTATATGCATATGCATATGTGTATTGTGTTTAAGTGCATATTTATGTGCACATGTATGTATACATATATAATTATTGTTTTATAATTATTTTATTACATTATTGCACAACATTACTGACTTGTCCTATAGCATAACTTGTATTGCTCTCATTGGATTAATGAAATATTCTATTTGAAAGAGTCAAACCTCTTGTCACCGAAAATTTATATTATAGCGTCGCACACGTCGCCGTAAACTTTTTCCACGGTTTCTAAAATTATAGCTACTTGGGTTGTCCTCCCCCAGAGTCTCGTTTACAGAATTAATCTTACTTAGTTTTTAAGTAATTATGCTGTGAATATTATGAATATTTAATAATTTCCTGTAAATATAAATTATCTTGTAAACTGATAATTTTGTGTTTATTTTCATTGCAGCTAATTTGGGGATAATATGCAGCGAAATGCATTATGGATGGCCCTCGCCTTATATCCCTGTACTAGTCGAAGGCAACTACACTTTTCGAATCACCAGCGACGAGGGATCGTGGTTAACGGTGATACCACTGATTGGTGCCGTGTTCGGAGCATTTTTTACTGGCTTAATTGTGGATGTATTTGGAAGAAAACGACTGATAGTATTTTCGTCCGTGCCGTTTATCGCTTCTTGGCTGCTAGTCGGTTTTGCAAAGTCATCAGTTATGATGTTCGTTGGTCGATTCTTGGCTGGAGCTGCAGATGGACTTTCTTTCACCGCCGTCCCTATGTATCTTGGAGAAATCGCGGAGCCTGAAATTAGAGGTTTGCTTGCCTCAATTTGTCCAGTCTGTATAGTTATTGGCATACTGCTAATAAACATTTTTGGTGCTTATCTTGCGTTAGATATGGTGGCCTTCATAGGTACTATCCTGCCAATTTTGCTGTTAATTATATTTCCTTGGATGCCTGAAAGTCCGTATTTTTATTTGATGAAAGGAAATGTGGAGGAGGCAAGAAAGAGTCTTCAAAGCTTTAGAGGAGTTGAGGACGTTAATGCGGAGCTGAACAGAATGTTCAAAGCTGTTAAAGAGCAAAATGAAAATAAAGGATCGTTTTTTCAATTGTTTACAGTCAAGAGTAACAGAAAAGGGATGATCATTACTTTAGGTTTGTGTGTTTGACTAGTAATTAGCATTAAAAACAATATACTAATATTCTAATACATCATGCTATAAAATAGATAACCTACAAATTTTAAACCAGAAGGTGTGCTGAAAGGTGTAACACATTAATAGAAACGTGGAAACGCAATCATTCCCTCCGATATTGCAATCTGCCGGAGCTGGGTTCGAACTCAGGAGCAGATAGACAGTGACTATTTCTAGAAAAAAATAATAAAATAATATTATTGAGTATTACAAAAGAAATTTTTCAAACCTAACATGATATAATGATAAATAGCTATAGTTTTTTATATTTTATACCGTCATTCTTATCTGAATAGGTATGTCCGTATAAAATTGTTAGGCATAGAATAAATCGAAAACAACGCTTCCAATACATTTTAATATATTTTATAATAGAAACTATTAAAACAACTACTCAGTCTAGTAGCCCAGTCACATTAGAGGTTTCACCTCGGAATGAGAGATAATAAGCTGTAAACTTGTATAAACCTTTATTTTGACGTTCTAAACATTGTCTCAAAAGTCTCATAAAATCTCGTGTCCGCGTCTTAAGATATTCAAGGTCAAAGGTCACAAAAATCGTTCTTTTGCAAATATTTCGCTTCCTATGGTTTTAATGCCATTTGCATTTATTATAAAAATTGTAGAGAATAAAATTCTCTACAACTTTTGTCCATAACTTTTTTTATATACTCAACCGTTTTTGAGATAGAGGGCGGAGAGCGCGCCGCGCTTACCTATTTACAGCATAATGCAAGGTCAACCGTAAGTCCCGGTAAATAATACGCCGTTAAAGTCTATAAATCATTAAAAAATATATAATTATGAATAATTTGCATTGTTTATTAATTAATACATTATATTTAATAATATTTTTCATTTATTTCATATGTTTAATATTACTTACCTTTCCGTGTAATCAAAAAAATTGTTGAGCGGAATACTTTAAGTATATTTTAATTATATTCTAATGTATGTTAATTATATTTTAAGTAGAAAAAGTTTAGAGTAAATATATTTTAATCATATCTTTATTTAGAAATACTTTTTCATATATTTATTACAGTTGAAGTTCAAATGTGGGGAGCTTTTTCAAAAACTTTTATAATTAGAAGGACTTGATGAAAATGACCGTTTTCGTATCGCAGCCATTATTGCATGACATTGATGTGCATTTCATTTTTAAATTATCTATTTTTCCTTTTCTATTTTTCATTATGACTTCTTGTAAAAAATGCATTAAAGTTTTTGGTATTTCTTCATTAATATCATCTAACATTTTACTTGGAGGTAGATAAGACTTGGTTTCAACTACAGATGATCGAATATCTTCCCTAATAATAGCTACTGCAGCTTCGACAATCCGTAACCGTTCTTCTTCGGGATCCCTTTTTTTATTATCGTACCAAGCTTTTGATAGTATATTAGCTTGTGTATCACGAAAAGATATGATAGTAAATGATCCTACTTTTCTCGTAATTATTATGTCGGTCAAATATTTTTGTTGAAGTTTTGTAATGATAGTCTTATCATCTGGTACATACTCCGTCACGACATCTTTGAGCTCTTTCAATGTAAATTGTGATCCGTCATGATTTTCTATATAACTAAAAATCCCTATCATTGCTTGTGTGACTTGATTATCTTGGCGAGACTTCTTATCAGTAGTAGATGGTACTTGACTTAATGATTTATAGACTTTATACGGCGTATTATTTACTGGGACTTACGTTTGATCTTGCAGTATGCTGTGAATAGGTAAGCGCGGCGCGCTCTTCGCCCTCTATCTCAAAAACGGTTGAGTATATAAAAAATGTTTGGGATAAAAGTTGTAGAGAATTTTATTCTCTACAATTTTTATAATAAATGCAAGTGGCATTAAAACCATAGGAAGCGAGATATTTGCAAAAAACCGATTTTTGTGACATTTGACCTTGAATATCTTAAGACGCGGACACGAGATTTTATGAGACTTTTGACACAACTTTTAGAATGCCAAAATAAAGATTTATACAAGTTTACAGCTTATTATCTGTCATTCCGAGGTTGACCCTCTTTTTTGGCTGAAGTGACTGGATTATAGAGGCAAGAACTGTATTGAATTAAATAACAGTATTCTTATTATTATGTCGGTCAAATATTTTTGTTGAAGTTTTGTAATGATAGTCTTATCATCTGGTACATACTCCGTCACGACATCTTTGAGCTCTTTCAATGTAAATTGTGATCCGTCATGATTTTCTATATAACTAAAAATCCCTATCATTGCTTGTGTGACTTGATTATCTTGGCGAGACTTCTTATCAGTAGTAGATGGTACTCGACTTAATGATTTATAGACTTTATACGGCGTATTATTTACTGGGACTTACGTTTGATCTTGCATTATGCTGTGAATAGGTAAGCGCGGCGCGCTCTCCGCCCTCTATCTCAAAAACGGTTGAGTATATAAAAAAAATGTTTGGGACAAAAAGTTGTAGAGAATTTTATTCTCTACAATTTTGAATTTGACCTTGAATATCTTAAGACGCGGACACGAGATTTTATGAGACTTTTGACACAACTTTTAGAACGCCAAAATAAAGGTTTATACAAGTTTACAGCTTATTATCTCTCATTCCGAGGTTGACCCTCTTTTTTGGCTTAAGTGACTGGATTATAGAGGCAAGAACTGTATTGAATTAAATAACAGTATTCTTATTATTAGAAGAAAAACATATTGAGATTAAAAAATATTAACTCACCAAAAAAGAAAACGTTCACCCCCAAGAAATTATTTCGTTCAGTTGCAATAAAAAAAAACGAAAACTCATAGTCCGATATTGTATATCTACTTTCATTCTTCCTGAACTCGTCAGGGGCTAGTCCACGTAAAAATTGTTTATAAAATATTTAAATTAGATAATTCAAAATATGAACATTTGTCATATTTATTTTGACATTTTAAATTGAAAGACAATATCTAGATTAATTATTGTAACTTCGGTAATCATAATGACATTCGCGACATCTTTCAATCTAATCTATTAGGAATTTAGATACTTGGTGAAAATTCATTCATAACTTGACCTAGATAAAAATGCCCACTTTTTATTTTCTACATCTGCTTATTTTGAAATTGATATTATTTTGTGTTTTAAAGTAGAGATCGGGCAGTAACTACGACTTTTACGCAGATGTAATATTGTAAACATCCTAATGAATTGCACATGTGCTAAACACCAAAAATTATTTGTTTTCATTTGCTTATTTGTTTTCTTTGTTGTAGTAGGGACTGCGTTATTTAATATGTGACATGTCAAATGAGTGGATTCATTTTATGAGAACATTAAAAGTCAAATTAATTGACTAAAATTTATACCCAGCGCCGGTCCTAGCCTTTGATCAGGGTAGAGCGAGATAGTTTTTCTGCGCCCTTTGGTCGACGCTTTCACTTCACGTTAATTCTACTTCGGTTTTATGTTAAATAAATAATAATTCCAAAATTTTCAAAAATCAACTTTTATTGCAAATATCAACACTTATTGAATTTAAATTAAATTAAGTAGCTCTAATTAGTCTACTTCTGCTTTTTGGCGCCCCTTGCCATCTGGCGCCTAGTAGTGCAGTCTGCCTATTTTTGGCCCCATGTTAATTTTTCACTTCGGAGATACAGTCAACAAAAATATGTAAAAAATCGGAAATTTTCCGTAGAATTCAATAAACCAAAATACAAACAACTGGCACCTCGGGGGCCCATAGTAAATTGGGCCCAAAGTTGGCCAAAAACGGTTTTTTCCATTTTACTCTGTCATGGTGCCATAAAATGAAAAAAGTTTTATACAAAAGTTGTAAAACTATTAAATACGGATCGATTTGCGGAAATCCGATGTCAATAAATTCAAAAATAAATTATTTATTTGAAAAAAACCGTTAAAAATCGCGTTTTTTTTGAAACGCTCATATCTTCGTGAAAACAAATAATTTTTTTCACGAAACTTGGTAAAAGTGTAGCTCTCTACTAACTAAAAAAGATCGTTTTCAAAAAATTTAAAAATATTATAAACATTTTGCAAAAATTGATTTTTTTGAAAAAATCACGTTTTTTTAAAATCTCGATAGCTCATACACACTTTCATATTTCTAGTCAATTTTGAGCTTAAAATTTGCTTGAAATGTTGTTCTAACATGGTTATTTATTGCGCGCTTTTTAAATTGATCGGTAATATGCGAAAAATCGGTTTCTTTTTTTACAACAAAAAATCGATTTTTTTTCAAGAAAAGGCAGCAGCGGCTCAACATGCCTACCGCTCCTATTTGCAGTTGCAAACGTGGCTCGGAACTTCGCTAGAGCCAGAACAATGGGGTTGGACTTCCGACGGCACTAATCTACTTCCCACGTACAGCTCGGATCAGCTGGTTCCAGACGAAATCGTTAAAACGATAGCCTGCAGATGCGGAAGCGGATGTAAAACGAAGATCTGTAGCTGCAGGAGCCATGGTTTGAAGTGTTCAAGCATGTGTTTGACATGCGATCAAGAAAATTGCACTAATATAGAAATAATTACGATGGAGGCAGATGCTCTCGATGACGACTTGGACGAAGATATATTTAATGAGTCTTGCGTGGTGATGGATGAATCACAGACCAATGTCCATGATGATGATGAGATCGAAAGCGAAGCCGACTCTTCCGTACTCGCTGCATACAGCGAAGAACGTACCAGTGACAACGAGAAGGGGGGGGAGGGGTCTCCGATAAAAAAAACTACGAATCAATTAAGTACTGTACACGTTTATATTCACTGTCAATATTTTGAACTTTCATGTAAAATAAATATTTTATTTTTATACAAAAAATGTCGCTTAACAATTATTATTTACCTGTCAACTCATATGTCTTTAAGAATCAACATAACGTTCAAGAGACATAATCGTATGAACGCTCTGTGTGCAGTTGAAACTACGATACGGTACGTATGATAAGAGCATACAGTTTTACAGATGTATCCACGTTAACACCGTCCCGCATCCCCACGACACCGCTCGAGCGAACGAACGTATGAGCCGGGGTGTGCTCCGCTTGCCATTAAATTTCCAAAGAATAGAGAGCGAATATGTCATTGTAGTATTTTTTTTATGTAAAATACAAGTATTGAATTACAAACTCTGTAAATTTCAGCCCTTAATATTAAAAGATAGCGTCACTAGATTTAAAAAAAAAAAAAATTATCTCGGCTCCAAAGGGTCGTAGATAAAATTTTTTTTTTTGTAAATTTATAAAAAAAATACCAGCTATTCAATGCTGCTAACAAAAAAAGAAAAAAAAAATTTTTTCTTGAAAAAAAAATCGATTTTTTTTGTTGTTAAAAAAAAACCGATTTTATAAGCGATTTTTCGCATATTACCGATCAATTTAAAAAGCGCGCAATAAATAACCATATTCGTACAATATTTCAAGCAAATTTTAAGCTCAAAATTGACTAGAAATATGAAAGCGTGTATGAGCTATCGAGATTTTAAAAAAACGTGATTTTTTCGAAAAAATCAATTTTTGCAAAATGTTTATAATATTTTTAAATTTTTTGAAAACGATCTTTTTTTAGTTAGTAAGGAGCTACACTTTTACCAAGTTTCGTGAAAAAATTATTTGTTTTCACGAAGATATGAGCGTTTCAAAAAAACGCGATTTTTAACGATTTTTTTTCAAATAAATAATTTATTTTTGAATTTTTTGACATCGGATTTCCACAGATCGATCCGTATTTAATAGTTCTACAACTTTTATATAAAACTTTTTATCATTTTATGGCACCATGACAGAGTAAAATGGAAAAAACCGTTTTTGGCCAACTTTGGGCCCAATTTACTATGGGCCCCCGAGGTGCCAGTTGTTTGTATTTTGGTTTATTGAATTCTACGGAAAGTTTCCGATTTTTTTGCATATTTTTGTTTACTGTATCTTCACTTAAGGGTCCAAATCCGTAGGCAGACCGCGCTATAGAGCGACCGCTCCTCTCGCTCTACCCCAGGGCCGGCGCTGTTTATACCACTTTATATAAAATACACGATAATTTCTATTAAGTACATTCCTGGAATCTTATATTCGGATCCGGACTTTAATGATTACACTCTGGAGTAAATTATAAACCCATAGGTCAAAATAAACACAGAAGCGTCTTTTTAAATCAATAAAATATAATTATAAAATAATGAAAGTTTCTGTACTGTAATTCCACATATTTTCACATGCTTTGTGCACGGTAAATGGTAACTGGAAGTTTTTAATTAAAGTAAAATTCTACGCTGTATCACAGATTCTGTGGCTGTGTTCAATCCGAGAAAATATCGCCTTTATAAACATTTCTATTAAGGTGATGTATAGGCAACCAGTGAGTCATGACAGTAGTAAGTAAGTTGCATAATTATGTGACGTCACACTAAAAAAAATCTATTTCCGTACATGAGATAGAGTTGCAACACACGTGCAGGGTTATTCATTATAAATTACCCACCCCTTATCATCGTTATTATTGCCTATAGAAAAAAAGTTTTAAATAGAAGTTGTGTGGTTATGACTGAATTTTGTTGAAATGCTATCAAAAGTATAGTATCGTATAGATTTCAGGGGATACAAAAAAATAATATATTTTTTTAAATAGGATACCCTGTATATTACTAAATTTTTGGAATGATACTTTGTTCCTGATTTCAAAAATATATCATATGTTACCCCTACCGTATACTATTTTTGAGCTATTAAACGTCGAAAATCTTAGTTAAACTAGTTACTGTAAATATAGAAAAGTTAACATTATTAAAGTGAGCTGACAACTATTATGTTTGATAAGTGACATTTCTTTAATGAAATAATCAAAATGGTTTACAGTGAGGAAGAAAAAACCAAATATTTATACAAAATAGGTAACAAGATTTATTTAGGAAATTTAAATATAAATAAATGATAACTCATAAAAGATGTTCGATGTGTCCACCATTATTGTCAATGCATAATTGATAACGTCTTCTTATATTTATAATTGCATCGGAAAAAGGCTCCATTATCTACATTCAGATTGTTTATTTCAAGTCGAATCCTGTCTTTAATGACTTGAATACTATTATTATTATTATTATTGACAATGTCTTAGAAATCCTCAAAGAAATGAATCCATAGGGGTCAAATCCAGACTGTTAGGTGGTCATTTAATGGGTCCATTATTTCCTATCTATACTGGGAATACATTATTCAAATGATCTCGGACGGGTAGGACACTATGCTGAGTTGCTCCATCCTGCATCAAAATCGTATCATCAAGTCGGCTTCCAGAAAATTCTGCCAAGCAATATTTTCTGCTTCTGGGATAATTATTTCCAGATAGGTTCCAGTTAAAGTATAATCATAAAACATAGGCCCAACAATTTTGTTTCTGAAAATTCCACATCAAACGCAAACAGTTTTTTCTTGATTTTTTTATTTGTTTTACCAATCTTTTTCGGTTGTGCTTGTTTTCCCACGATCCTCAATTTTTCCTATTAAAAACTCCTGCCGTAGAAAAGGATGATTCATCAGTCGATAATAAAATCAGGATCTCCATCCAACTTTTGAATCATCTGGCAAAAGTCCAGCCTTTTATTTTTATGAGCCTCTGTGAAGACTTGTACGGGTAAAATTTTATATGGTCTGCAACTGTTATTTTTTAACGTACGTTGGATTTGGGAATAACTTTTACCTAATTGATCGACTGCATTATTTATACTACATTCAGAATTTTCTAAAAAATAATAGAATGTTTCAAAAAAGTCTATTTGCGAATAAATATGGATGGGCTTACCGTTGAAATGAAGCAGTATATCTAGCTGTTCTTCCTGGTTTGCTTCAACTACATGCTTTTATCTACTAAAACTGGAGGTACTATTCACCTTTCAGTAAATATTTTTGAACATATTTTTTGATGGTGTTGGACGGTTTGGATACAACACTCTATGCTCTTTTTGCTGCACGATTATTTTTGTTATTTTGTATATAACAAGTAAGTATTTGGACTTTTTGTTCCTCACTGTAAACTATTTTAATTATTTCATTAAAGAAATGTCACATCAAAAATAATAGTTGTCATTTTCATAGCTCACTTTAATAATGTTTACTTTTCCATATTTACAGTAATTAGTTTAACTTGCAACACCCCCCGTCCAATTGTTGGCATAACACAATAAGCTGGGCGTTGTACTTATGAACCGGTAGCTCAGTTAGCAGGTCGTGAATAAGGGCTTAGATTGATTGAGTTATCACCGAAACCTAGGCTGGGCGCCAGGACTTTTGCAAGTACCAAATAATTAAAATTTTACTTTAAAAGGTAAAGATAACATTAAAACTTGAATTCGGTTGGGAAGGAAATTGAATAAAACGATATTATTTAATAAAAAAATATAATAAAGACTGGTATACGAGATGTACAATATATACAAGATATTAAAATTGACTTGTGGTTGAAGACCAAAAACTAACAAAAAAAAATGATATTGAAAGAGGAAAAAAAATGAAAAATGAAATGCCTGATCTCTCACAACACAAATTTCTTCTGACCAAATATAAATGTTTACTGGGGACGAAGATCTTACGTATTTCCAATGGGTTAGTCCAGCGAAGAATCCACCAACGGCTATGCTCTTAATGGGTTCGGTGTCAATTTGACTCACCACTGTCAGTACTGCAGTTACCCTTGAGAAAAAAATGCCAGTTGTATAAAATATAATTTTCCTGCTCCACCCAGTATATAATCAGTTCGATCCACCAGTTATCCTCTTCTCGTGGTCCAGGTATTAACATAAAAAGGGGAGAGTTTTATGAGATCAGTATTACAGGCACAACAAAGTTAAAAGCTGTGACGTTTGAATTGTCCAGCTACGTAGACAAAATGAGTTAACACAAATTTACAGAGTAAATTGCAAACTAAACAAATTTGGATCGGTATCCTATAATATGTTAGGAAGTTGAAAACTTCAACTAACTTAAGTATTAATAAAAGTTACGTTAAATAGGAAAAAATACTAGTCCAACAAATAAACTAGGTGTAGCCACGATAATGAACAAGTGAAATAGGTATTCACTAAATGTTAAGATATTTTTTTACTAAAAGAAGTTAATCTTCAAAAAAAAAATAGAATTTAGAATGTCTGTATACAGACAGACAACTAGAAAGATAACGTAAATAAATATCTGCTAAATATAAAACAATATGATAGTTTTCAACTTAAAGGTAACGGTAAATTAAATCATTTATTAGTTCCTCGGAGAGGTTCTAATGAATTGCAGATAAAGTTAAATAAAGATATATAGTTGACCATATGTTTACTTTAGATAATTAAAAGTTAATCAAGTGCCAGATAACTAGGCAGGTATCTTTGCCAGAGAACTAGGCAAGGTTCCACTAGAGTAGCGTTCCTAAATAAATACTAAGAAAACGTTCAAGTAAGCATTCGATATTTTAAATTTAGAAAAACCTTACGTTACTGAGGTCTGGTTGATAAATATATGCACTGGTATAAAATAATCCACCACAAAACAAATGCACCAAATTAGATAATTTTCACAATTTTCACAGGTTATAAACAAATAGGTTTGGTCCAACCAGGTGTTCCAATCTCCAAATGTCACCAGTCACCACTGTTCAGAGAGCGCTACCAACGTAACTAAGTGACCTAAAACATCAACAGACAAAGACAGAACACAACTAACTACGATACAAAATGGCGACATCCGTTGCCAAGTAAATCTAAAATTTACAATAACCGAAAGTTAGTTTAAATTAACCCACGAAATTATTACAATATCAAAGTGATATTAGATAAATTGCCAGCAAGGCATGATAAATTGATACTAATCAATATTAATGATGGCTGTTCCGAAGAACAACCAAGGTGAACTGATCACCGAAAAGCAAATTCGCCCAAGCCGTAAATTAAGATAATTACGGTACAATATTATTATGAAAATTACCTCAAAGGTACTTTAAATCAATATAGCAACTTTTTAAATAATAATTAGCATAAAATCACAAGATAATACCAGAAAACATATAAATTTTACCAGACCGCAGAATTAGAGATGATTTCCATATGAACGCTGCACTAGTAAGAAGAAGGAAGCTTCGTTCTGTCCTCCCACCTAAACTCGGTTATAGTTTCGAAAGAGACAGACATTTGAGAGTAGAGTATGAGCAATAAAGATAGATAGATATTTAGTGCAAAAATCTGCAAAATCAACTGTTCCAGTAGAAATCAGTGACGCCATCTCGACTAGACTGGCAGAAACTTAATTCATCGTGGAACAACAACAAACTGGAATGAAATGGCTTGCAATTTCGTTACAAACTAAGATATTCAACGTTTAATAACTCAAAAACGGTATATGGTAGGGGTAACATATGGCATATTTTGAAATCACGAATGAAGGATTACTCCAAAAATTTAATAACAAATATTATTTTTTTTGTATCCCCTGAAATCTGCACGCTATTGTACTTTTGATAACACTTTAACAAAATTCAGTCATAACCACATAACTTTTATTTAATTTTTTTTTTATAGGCAATAATAACGATGATAAGGGGTGGATAATTTATGATGAATAACCCTGTATATACTATAGTCAGTTAATTGCTGCTTTAAGCGTGATTGATTGTGCTAACCACTGAACTATACACAGTATATCTGGTTGTGCAAAACTCGGACAAAAACAGACATCTACGTACACCGTACACAAAATGTTAAGGATGTTTCATATATTCATGAAAGAATTGGACCAAAAAAATCATTATGGGTGGTGGGAGAGTCCTGACAACTTCTTTATTAATCTTTTTGCATAATTTGATTATGAAAAAGAGGAAAACAATTTTAGTATGTGTTTAGCGGTGGGGAATCAACAATATCCTAAACCTATCATCAATAATTCATATTCTTGCTCCTCACTTTAATTACTTAAAGTATATGCGCCTGGTTTTGAAGCGTCCTACTCAATAAATCCCACACATGTTCAATAGGATTCAAGGCAGGAGAACTAGGTGGAAGAGAACCGTGAGATCAATTCCGTGTTGCAAGTACGTTGAATTCTTGCTAAATATGATGGGGACGAGCATTATCATCAATAAAATAAAATTTTCCCAATAGCATCTTGAAAAGCCGTTACAATGTTACTGACAATATCAGTACCATTCATTTGTCCTGTCGTGATCCTCCTGCAGATGTACAGATCGATGCGTCTTCGAACACATTCCTTCCCATACTATAACACTGCCTCCTATAAAAGCTACTGTGGATTGGATAAATCTTTGGCTGTATCACTCCCGTGGCATCTTCCAAACTCGTAGACATCTGTTATCGCTGTACAAGCCGAAACGAGACTCATCGCTGAATAAAATTGAACCACATTCCATGTCCTAGTTTTGATGATCCATCTTCCATCTTAAATGGGCTGCATGGTTAGCTGGAATTAACCGAGGGGCTCGATATGAAGGATGACTTGACAGGACAAACTTCCTGAAGGAGCATACCAATGGCTCTATTGGCATCCGGTTGTAACAAATTCCGCTTTGCTTCCATATTTGTTCAAAAATTCCACAAAATACGTTTCAAACATACTCGAACGCAATTAACTACAGAATGAGAATTAATTTTATCTATTCGAAAATTAGAGAAAACAAGAATGCGATGAAAAAGAAACCAGGTTTTTTTATTCTGGATATCTAAAAACCATGCAAAAGCATACACACGGAAAAAAGATTTTGCAAGGACGTATTCAAGTGTTATTTGTCCAATATCCTTAACTTTCTGTGGACAGTGTATTATACAGTGTGGAAATTAAGCAACGCATAAATTCAGTAATTCCGTTGATATTAATTTTTTGGAAAAAATATCGAAGGGGTATAGCGATTTTAACTTCGGCAAATATTTTCAGTCTAATTTCAGTTTATTATGTCAGTTATTTTTTAAGTTATGACGTCATCGACTTTTTTTTAAATGATAACCTACATTTTTTATTATTGATTTTGGTAGTAGATTTTATTCCGGTTCCGACCGTATAAAGTTTTCAATATGTTATTATTTGAAAAAATCGAGAAAAACAGTCTTAAAGTTCAAATAATAAAAATTCATTAAATTGGGTAAATTTATCTAGTTGCCAGTGTATCACATTAGTTACGGCTGTCAGATTTAAATAATTTGTAAATGTCACAATAGAATAAGTGTTATTATTTTGCTTTTTCTAAATTAGAAAAACTATTTTATTAATAAGAATGGTACAGTTGAGCGACAAACAGAGAATTGAAGTGCTAATAATGATTGATTATGGCGACAGAGCTAGAACACATCAAGAAGTGTGTCATCTTTATAGAGAAAAATACCCGGATCAGCCCATAAATCAATCAACAATTAGTAGGATTGAAAGAAAATTTCGGGAACATGGCGTTGTAAAGAATATTCCAAAAACTGGACGTCCGGCGACATTAAATGAAGATGCACAACTTGATGTGCTACTAGAAATTGAAAACAATCCACATTCAACTAGTAGAAGCATTGCTTTGAACCACAATATAAGTCACACTACAGTTTTAAAACTTTTGAAAGTTCAAAAATTCCACTCATATAAGGTGCACTTGGTTCATGAGTTAACAGAAGATGACTTTGATCGTAGGCAAGAGTTTTGCGAACAAATGATGGAAATTTGCAACCGCGATCCAATGTTTTCCAGCGTGTTTTGTTTTCGGATGAAACAACATTTTGTTTAAATGGCCATGTCAATAGACAGAATTTTAGATATTGGGCTAGGGACAATTCCCATTGGATGCAGGAAAATCATACCCAATATCCTCAGAAAGTTAATGTTCGGGCAGGAATTATTGGTGACAGAATTATAGGTCCATTCTTTTTTGGAAACAATTTGACTGGAGATAGATACCTGCAATTTTTACAGTTGGAATTGATGCCTGCATTAGCTGCATTATTCCCCAATGCAAATAACCCTGACCTACCAAATAATACCATTTGGTTACAACAAGATGGCGCTCCGCCTCATTACGCAATTATTGTGCGACGATACTTGGACCAAGTTCTCCCAGCAAGATGGATAGGGAGAAGAGGGCAGATAGAATGGCCGCCTAGGTCTCCTGATCTAACGCCATTAGACTTCTTTTTTATGGGGGTACTTAAAAAGTAAAGTGTACAACAATCGACCCAATAATTTAGACGATCTCAGGCAAAGAATTCAACATGAGATTAGGTTAATATCGCCTTAAACTATTCAGAATGTGAGAAATGAATTTTATAATCGTGTGGGGTATTGTCAAATGGCATAGGATCGTCAAATTGAACATTTAGTATAAATGTAATTTAACAACTGTTATTTCTGTGCTTATTTTTGTGTTTGATGATATTGTTAGATTTTTTTTCTGGTTACGCAATTTAGTTTCTTTTTATACTAATGTTTGCCTCACGAAGTTATCGTTATTACTAACTTTGAATTGAGCAGATAATAAATTTCAAGTTCGATTTTCAACTATTTGTATAATTTCAAAATAAAAACGAATGTGCCGTCGAAAACTTTTCGTCAAACCTAGGCAACTAGATAAATTTACCCAATTTAATGAATTTTTTATTATTTGAACTTTAAGACTGTTTTTCTCGATTTTTTCAAATAATAACATATTGAAAATTTTATACGGTCGGAACCAAAATAAAATCTACTTCCAAAATCAATAATAAAAAATATGGGTTGTCATTTAAAAAAAAGTCGATGACGTCATAACTTAAAAAATAAGTGACATAAGAAACTGAAATTAGACTGAAAATATTTGTCGAAGTTAAAATCGCTATACCCCTTCGAGATTTTTTCCAAAAAGTTAATATCAACGGAATTACTGAATTTATGCGTTACTTAATTTCCACACTGTACATATTATTATGTATAAGTATATAATAGCCAAATGTAGATCAAAATTACATACTTGTGCTGTAAGACCACAGTCAAATTAGAATTTCATCTGGCGTTCTAAGAAACTATCAGCTTAATAAAAATACTATAATGAGATAATGAAACACATTGAATATAATATTAATTTTTTATTTGCAGGTCTAAGAGGTTTTCAACAACTGAGTGGAACTACAGCCATTATCTTTTACTGTAAAACCGTATTCAGGGAAGCCAAAGAATTTATCTCACCTAGCGTTTCTACCATAATTTATTTTACTGTTCAGTTGTTTTTGTCGGCGATATCATCGTTCATAGTTGACTTTTCTGGAAGGCGGCCGCTCTTAATTATCTCAATAACAGGAACGGCACTGACATTATTTGCCAATGGAATTTACTTATATGTAAAAAATTGCACTGATTTGGATACTAGAGGATTTGATTTTGTACCAGTAGTAGCGCTTTTGTGTTTTGTAGTTGTATTTAGTATAGGGCTACAAACAATTCCACTTTTGATAATGGGGGAAATTTTCCCGACAAATGTTAAGGCTTTCGCCCTTTGCACAATGGACATATATTATAGCGTATTTGTAACGATTATATCAAAATTTTTCCATTGGACCAACGAGGCTTATGGAATGCACGTACCTTTCTTCACGTTTACGGGCTGTTGTATTTTGGGATTGATCTTTATAGTATTGTACGTACCTGAGACGAAAGGAAAGACTTTAGAAGAGATACAGTTGGAACTTCATGGAGATGCAATAGCCATAGACAGAAAATGTATTGAAGAGGCATGTTTGTATTAAAAAATATATTTTTTTTAGTAAATGTTCATTTTTGCTACTCAATTTTCTGACTAATAGATGGATTTCAGAACTACTTATAGCATTCCCAGCATTGACATGAAATTTAACAAGAAAATTGTTTTAAATGTAAATGTATAGGGTGTCTCAAATGGATGGGATACACTGTAACGAAAAAATTCCTCTAATAAAATTATGAAGATTTTTTAAATAAAATATTTCTGTCTCAAGTGGGGCTCAAATAATTTTAGTTTTGCGATAAAAAAGGTAATATTAGACAAAGTTGAGAACGACATAATTTGATTTATTATATTTTAATTTTTTTATTATATTTTGGAAGTTATTAAACAGCAATTTTATTTATAGTGTAGGCACGCAATAAGTATAGTTGCGTCGTTTAGTTTCTAAGCCCCTTGGGTAATATGTTTGACCTGGCCAGCACTGGCGGTTCTTCTATAGGGTCATTTGGTCAATGACCTCCCACATACAAATAAAAAAATAGAGCTATTCATTTTCTGAAGTTTAAAAATATATAATATATTTTTAATATTCTTAAAAAATATTTTAAAGTTTCTAGTTCATTGTATGCACAATACTATTTAAATATCTAGATCGGAGGATTTCGTATCCCCCCCCGAGCTCCGAGCCTCTACATTCATATTCATTACATTATTTAGAATTTAAAAATCTTGGGTCAATCCACAACGTGTCCTCAAAGCTAGCTACGGACCGAATTTACAACGAATTAATGTGAAATAGACTTATGTGCGAATTGTCAGAAAGCAAAAGAGACAGAAAACACTGGCGGGGACAATGTCCCTGACACATTTTACGGAAACGGTAACGCACGAAGTTCACACAAGTTCAGTACAGCAGTGAGCAGTCTTAATGCTGACTAGGTACGCGTTGATCGGTAAATTCTGTCGTGTTGTTCTTAATGTTTTTGTTTGTGAACATTTTATTAGTAAATCTCTACTTGTCGTGAAATTAAGTAAAACAGTGTTTTTGGTGTTTACTATTAAATATGAGTGTTGTATAAAATATATTAAAACTGAAAGATGGACATAAGTTAGGTTATAAATAAAGTACAAGTAGTTTTTGTGTTTAGATACGTTTTAGACGCTGTTGTATGTGAGAGATTTTGGAAATTTATTCACCCTCAAGGATCGACATCGCAGCATTTGAGTAATGAGTGGTGCTTTTGAAGGTGTACAAGCCAAAATTAAAAAAGTTATCCTTCAGCAGCAAATTTTATTCATTGTTACGCTCATCAACTAAATTTAATTTTACAAAAAGCATCAAGTCAGGATAAAAGCATAAACATTTTTTTTGCTAATTTACATAGCTTTTCTTCATTCTTTGGAAAATCGCCAAAAAGAACAGCCGTGTTAGATAATTTTGTTAAGGTGAGATTACCTAAAGCGACTCCAACATGATGGAATTTTAATACAAAGTGCATAGAGACTGTTTATACCTATCGAACAGAATTATTAGATTGTTTAGAAAAAGTTATTCATAATGAATCAGAAAACAACACTCTAAACCAAGCTATTGGTTTAAAAAACTACTTACAAAATGCTAATAATACTACTTACTGGTTAAAATTGTTTCATTTAGTTATGCCTCATTGTGATATATTGTTCAATCAATTCCAAAAATGTAATATCGATGTCATAACAGTAAATAAGTGTATTGGCGTTTTTAATAGTAAAATTGAAGACATCAGAAATAAAATTTTGAATAACTATTTGGAGGTGACATCCATGCAGGCTGCCCAGAGATGTAAAACGGAAGAATCAAAAAGGAGAATTTCATTAGAAGTTTATGATATAATTACATCTGAGATCTGAGTTCAAAAACAAGTTTTACTTCAGTAATCATTTAGCAGTGTCTCAGTTATTTCACGCAGATCGATTTACAGATTATAAAAAAAGCTTTCCTGAAGATATGTTTAAATTAGTTAAAACGGGGTATACAGTCATAAATCATTTGAAACTTAAAACTGAATTAGAAGTATTATATAGCCGAGAATATTTTTCCAATAGTGAAGGTGCAGTTGCTTTGTTACAGATTTTTATTAACAATAATTTGTGCAATACTTTTTCTGAGAGTGTCAAACTGTTAAAAATCTTGTGTACTCTCCCTATGACTACCGTCGAAAGTGAACGTTGTTTTTCCACCTTAAAAAGAATAAAGACAGTTTTAAGAAATACCATGGGTCAGGAAAGGTTATCTTCTTTAGCTATGCTTACCATAGAAAGGGCATTAATAAAGAAGATAAAATACTTTAATGAAAAAGTAATTGACCACTTTGCATCTCAAAAAGACCGGAGGATCGACTTGGAATTTAAATCACTTTAAAAGGTAGGTAATACAGTAAGCTTTTCTAATCGACATCCTTTTCTCTTGACCCACGAACCGCCACTGCTGGCCAGAGTGCTGTGGATTCCAAAACCACTACTTGTAAAAATATCGTCGGGTTCTTGTGCACAAATCAAAATTTTCCGACTAATCGCACAATCAGTATAACTCTTCAAGGATGTATTTCAGGGACCATGTTTATTAAAAGTTTTAGTCGTATTTTTAACAAAAGGCATTTAGGATTATATTTTTAATAACACCAAACTTGTATAAATATTTTATTATAACAATTCATATCTATATAATACAGTTATTATTAACTTAAGGCACACTAGGTGCAAACATAAATAACTCTAAATAAATTAATAAAACTTGTTAATATTATTTACACTCATAATTAAATTATTAATTTACAAACATGAAGGTAAAGCCATAGACTTGACATGAACTACCAGGCACATGTAGACAGCTGGAATTTGAATTTATCTGTCAGCGCCACTCGCGACAACAAACATACTTAACTCTGGAATGACATTTGTTACATTATGGTTATGATTTAATACGAATTATTTAACTGGTGTAATGTAAAGCGTTTTCCGGTTTATCTGGTATAAAATTTGTATTACGTTAGATTATTACAATAATATTTGGAACTTATGATCTTAAATTTAAAACATGATAGTTAAGAATTTCATTTATTGCCAGTAGTAGGGTACGTTAGTTTAATTTCAAATTCAACACAGTGATTACTTTATACAAATTAGGACAAATCTTAATGACATGACATTTATAATTTTTATTTACAAAAATGTTGTTGCAGTTTTTACAACATACAATATAAGAATCCAAAAATACTGCAACAATTCTTTTTCTTTAGTAATATAGGTATACTAGTTAAAATTTGCGGTTCACTCAAAAAATTCACATATTTCAAACTGCTATAGAAACTTAAAAAATGAATCAAATTCTCGTCATTTTGAAGAATAATTGTTCAGCTTTAATGTTTTTTTAATGCAGATATCACAAATTGAAATGCAGATTTGATGCAAGGTGTGAAGCGACCTGTCATTTTGTGAGTCTTTGATTGCGTGTACCACGTTAACGAAACGTCCTATATATTTGCCTCTTGTCAGTTTGTAGCCTGAGGTATTTGTTCTCTTTAACATGTTTTTTTGATTTTTGTTTCTGGTTCAGACGCCACTTAATATTAAAAATGGAGCTGGTGTTTGGTTAATTTTAATGAAAAGGTCTCTTGAAAAATGTTCGAAATATTTAAATTTAAATATAAATTAATATCAATTTGTTGTTTATTAATAATACATTATTAGAAAGTGTTATGTTTATATTTAAATTTAAATATTTAAGTGCTTAGAGACACACGTATGTATGTCTTACAGCCAAACCACACGAGCGTTAATTCAACGCACGTTCGACGCGCGTTGAAATTTCGCGTTGTAGAAATACATTGAAATATATTGTGCCATCCACACGAGAATCGCGCGTCATATTTAACGCGCGTAAAAAAATGACAACGTTTGGTATCTCCCCAACGCTCGTTCGACGTGGCACCGCGCGTTGTACAAATACGTTGTATTAGAGCCAAACCACACGAGCGTTAATTCAACGCACGTTCGACGCGCGTTGAACTTTCGCGTTGTAGAGATACATTGAAATATATTGTGCCATCCACACGAACAACGCGCGTCATATTTAACGCGCGTTAAAAAATGACAACGCTTGGTATCTCCACAACGCGCGTTCGACGTGGCAACGCGCGTTGTACAAATACGCTGTATTATATGTGAGCATACACACGATATTAATTTAACGCGCGGTTCAGTTCGTATGAAGACACGTTGCTAGTTAAGTTATAACCTATTTAAAGTACGAATTATTTCGTCTTTAATTTTGGTAAAAAGTTCATCAAATGTTGCAATTGACATACGAAAATAATTAAAAAATTGTATGGGATCTTCTCGAAGTCTAGGAAAAAAACAGTAGAATACGCCCTCACTATATCGTATTTCATTAATAGGATGTACCCATCATTTTCGGTTTCTAACTCTTCTTTTTCTTACTATTTTTGCACTTAAATAAACAAACAAAACGAGCTCTACATCATCCATGGCTGAATTAACAATGATAGCGCGCGCTTAATGCCTATTCACCTATCTCGTGTGGATGGGCAAGCAACGCGCGTTACTTTAGCGCGCGTGGAACGCGCGTTGAATTAACGCCCGTGTGTTTTCGCTCTTATATGTGAGCATGCACACGATATTAATTTAACGCGCGTTTCAGTTCGTATGAAGACACGTTGCTAGTTAAGTTATAACCTATTTAAAGTACGAAATGGATATGGACGTGTTTATCAGTGAAGTTAAAAAACGTCCCGTAATTTGGGACACTAGTGATGAAAAACATAAAGATCGAAACAAAAAAAAAACAGCCTGGATAGAAATTTATGGTATTTTATTTGAAATAATTGCAGACAAAACAGAGACAGAAAAAAAATGAACGGTTTCTAACTCTTCTTTTTCTTACTATTTTTGCACTTAAATAAACAAACAAAACGAGCTCTACATCATCCATGGTTGAATTAACAATGATAGCGCGCGCTTAATGCTTATTCACCTATCTTGTGTGGATGGGCAAGCAACGCGCGTTACTTTAGCACGCGTGAAACGCGCGTTGAATTAACGCCTGTGTGTTTTCGCTCTTAAGACGTGAACGCACGTTCATGTACACGTCTCCCGTTAAAATATTTACACTGATTTACCTAACACCCTATACACTAGTGGTCTCGATTTCATGCAAAACCTGCAGACAGTGTTGGAATAATAGAAAACTGGTAGAGGACAAAGAGAGTGGCTCTGCGTTACTGCCACATCGGCACAGAATAATGAGAATAAATGTTATTTATAAGCCTGGCCAAGCGATGGTAGATGCAGGGTCGGGCGTGATACCAATGCCATCGCGCGCTTGTTTACGATGCCGATGACACGACACACTTCAGTTGTTATCTGTCGGCCGATGCATAGAGTACTAATAAATAATAAATAATGTTGAGCGTAAAGAGTAGAAAACGAACGTACGCTGAGAGTGAATAAATTTATCGGTGAATTTCCGGATTTATACTATGATGGACGTAAAATAATTTGTAAAGTTTGTGATCAAGACTTAATGTGCTGGAATAAATTAAGACAAATTTGTGATGGTGCATCTACAGTTGCGTTAAGTGAGTTCACAGAGTGTTTTACTTATGCCTGTATTACTTCCGTAGATGTCGAACGGTCTTTTTCAAAATACAAACATATTTTTTCACCACAGCGAACATCGCTTACCGAGACAACTGTAGAAAGATATCTGATGCTACACAGTTATTATAGAAGTGCTCCAGTTTGTGATAACGACAACCAAGCTACTTCATAAATCTGCTTAAGAAGGTGAGTTTTGTACATATTTTTATAAAGTGTACCAGTATTAATAAAATTTATTTCCACTTATTTTATTTATTTATTTATTTATTATTAGTTATCAGTTAGATATACAATGTACATGTGTGAACGTCATTTAACAGTTTAATAATAATGTGCAGCACTAAGTTTACAAAATATAAGGAAATACATAAAAAAGAATTTAAAGCGAACGAAATTGTACAAAAACGTGCATCACAATATATAAAATATTTTTGGTTTTATTATTGTAGGTATTGATTCAAGTATTATGATATGATGCATACCCAGTACGTCTCTGTAGGATTAATGACCTTGGCCAGGCTTAGTTATTTATTATACTGTCTCTAGTCCTCGGCTGAATTCGACATTCGCTTACGCATTATATCCCACCGACGAGCGTCCTTAGTGGCAACGAAACAGTATATAGTCAACTCTCTCTCGCATGTTTAAACTCAAACTCTCTTACTTTTTATCGAAATAAACGCAAGATTTGCATGAAATCGAGGCCAATAGTGTATGACGCTACATTATTAAACTATTAGCATCTTCTTGACTACCTACTTCTACAAATCACTGACGTGTTAAGGGCATATGTTTATCAAAATGTACCTAGTCTTCACACTGTCCACTATGGTCTTGTAAAATTAAAATTTGAACTATTTTTTCGAAATGGAATCAAAGTTTTAATTTCCTTGCTATAATACCAGGTAGTTAAGTTGCAGTTTGGTGTTCTAGAGTTTACTGTCTACATTCTTTAATCTCTCTTTTTCCTAAAGGTAAGGTAGGTCTGAAGTTGTTCTTCACATATCCTTTGAATTCATCACATGGACAACTTTCCTGTTGATAGTACGATTTTAGATTTCTAAATTCAGCCAGCTGAAAAAGGAGACAACATTTTTGGAAAAAAGAATGAAAATTTAATAAGAATAGCGAAATTGCAAGAACAGTCAGTAACGATCTGGATCAGTTATGTTATTCCGCCAATCAAAGAAAATTATTGGTTTCGGACAATAGGCATTTCCCATGTTTTTTATATTTGTTTATCTGATAGAATTTGAAGATCTAAGTATACTAAATTTTTTCCAAATTTTTAGAGTCCAATAAAAGGGTAACAAATAAAGTTTTGAATTTTAGTCTTATGACATCGTTCGACTAGGTACGTGCCGAAGCACAAGCAGCTAGTGGAACCAAAGACAGTACTGTCGTGTTGGCAGATTTGCCTATTAGCGTGTCTCTAATAGCGAATTTATTTCACTGCTAAGCTTTAACGTTTTACTTTAAAAATCATGAGGTCTTTTTGAATTACAACTTTTAGAAATCAATAACATGCTCCAGAAAAAGGTATTAATACTATTCAAAGCCAGATCTTACGTTGCTGGATTTATATTTATGGAATATGTGAAAAGTGAGGTACCCTAGTAAATGTGAGTGTTTTACAAAGCAATGGTTTTAAGCTCTACTATGCTATGTATACAGGGTGGGGAAATAGTGCGTCGGACCTCGATATCTCGAGTTCTACGATAGCTAGAAATTTTTTAAAAAATTGCAAGTAAACTAGATAAAAAAGTCTATAACTAATTCTTTTCGAACATACAGGGCGAGCCAAGACGAAATTAGAGGACCAAGTGCCTTTTTTTTAAATGGAGTGCTATGTATATCAGTACATTTTTTGAAGCCTCTTTCTAGGCTCTATTCATTCCTATATTATTATTGGCTATCTCCCAACCACTCTGATGTAATGAATTTTTTTGTTGAAATAATGCCATCTGCAGATGAATATTAAAAAAATCACCACAGTCACAATTATAGGTTTTAAGAAAAACTTATGTGAATACCAGTTACGAGACATCTAATTAATATTTCTGAATCATTTTCATTTCCTAAAAATGTACAGGGTGGCCAAGAATTAGTATTCAATTAAGAACTTTTTAAATTGAATTTTCTCAATTTTTTCAAATGGTATGTTTTTCAACGGTGTGATGTAAAAATGAAAAACGAACATTTTTTGTAAGTACTTCCCTATGGCTAATTGTAACCATTTTCGTTTTATTGAGCAATAATTACAACATTCAAAAATAAACTTAAAAAAAGAGGTTTCCTCAAATAACTCAGTAGAAAAATTATAATAAATGTTCCACATGTTGGCCATTTTGATTGACACACATCTCTATTGCGCTTTTGAAATGAAGTTCCCACTGTTCCTAAAACTGCCGGTGTGATAGATCTAAAGGCAGTTATTATTCTTTCCTTCATATTTTGTACTGTTGTTGGTGTGTCTCTATAAACAATTTCCTTCACGTATCCTCATAAAAAGAAATCCATTTTTGTAAGATCTGGGGATCTAGCAGGCTATTTAATGGGTCCATTTCTTCCAATCTATTGATGAGGGTAGGAATTATTTAAGTGGTCTCTAACTGCATTTAAATAATGTGGTGGAGCACCATCTTGCTGAAACCACATCCTATTTCGAATTCTTCCAGGGAGATTTAACAATAATTGTGGCAGATGGTTTTCCAAAAAATGAAGATGAATAGCTCCAGTCAATGTACCATCAAAGAAATGTGGCCCTATTACATGTTCTCCAATAATTCCTTCCCAAACGTTTATAGAGCATCTGTGTTGGTTATCAACTTGCATAAAAAAGTGAGGATTTTTCCAAAGCATAATAATGGAAATTGTGCCTATTAACAAATCCATTTTTATGCCTCATCAGTGAATAAAACATTATTGAAGAAGTTGACATCAACTTGCATTTTACCTTTGGCCCAATTACAAAATTGTAGGCGCTTTTGAAAATCGTCATCAGATAATTCCTGGTGCATTTGAATATGATATGCATGCAAGATTCGACCCACAGACCGTCTACTTATTCCTACTAATGAGGGCACTTCTCTTTGACTAACATGGGGATTCTCAACCTTTGCCAGCACCACAGAAAACTCATTTTCTTCGTTCACAACACGTTTTATTCTTTCACTTTTTTTATATTCGACATTTCCAGTTTCCAGAAATCTATCGAGAAGGTTTTTGAAGCTGCTAACATCAGGAAGCCTTCTTTCAGGATAACGTTGGTGATAAATTCTATTGGCAAGTAAACAATTTCTGTCTGACTCGCCCAAAACAAAAGTCATGTCTACAAGTTCCGCTTTATTAAAATTCATATTGTAAAATTCCAAATATTTTAAATTCAATACAAATTGTAACTAACGACCGATAAGTGTGATAAATGCTCCTTTGTACACGACAAGTTATACCAAACTGAGGTTTTATTGCTTGTCGAATAACGAAAACAGCAAAAAAATGTAATAAAAACATTACAGTAAAGGACTGGTTAAATACTATTTACTCATTTCAATGGAAATGGTCCCAC
Source organism: Rhamnusium bicolor (assembly GCA_029963845.1). Lineage (NCBI taxonomy): Eukaryota > Metazoa > Arthropoda > Insecta > Coleoptera > Cerambycidae > Rhamnusium > Rhamnusium bicolor. The sequence goes on along the minus strand of JANEYF010004686.1, from coordinate 6,192 downwards.
TAAATGGTCTCATTTCAAAATTGCATAAAGACGTGTGTCAATCAAAATGGGCAACACGTCGAACACCTATTATAAATTTTTCTAATGAATTTTGAGGGAACCTCTTTTTTTTTAAGTTTATTCTTGAATTTGACACTTATTTATTTATAAAACGAAAATGGTTGCAATTAGCCATAGGGAAGTACTTACAAAAAATGTTCGTTTTTCATTTCTACATCACATCGTCGAAAAATATACAGAGTGTTTCATTTGAAAAAAATGAGAAAATTCAATTTAAAAAGTTCTCAACTGAAATATAAACACTTATTTATTTATAAAACGAAAATGGTTGCAATTAGCCATAGGGAAGTACAAAAAGATGTTCGTTTTTCATTTCTACATCACATCGTTGAAAAATATACATTCGAAAAAATTGAGAAAATTCAGTTTAAAAAGTTCTTAATTGAATACTAATTCTTGGCCACCCTGTACATTTTTAGGAAATGAAAATGATTCAAAAACATTAATTAGATGTCTCGTAACTGGCATTCACATAAGTTTTTCTTAAAACCCATAATTGTGACTGTGGTGATTTTTTTAATATCCATCTGCAGATGGCATTATTTCAACAAAAAAATTTATTACATCAAAGTGGTTGGGAGATAGTCAGTAATAATATAGGAATGAATAGAGCCTAGAAAGAGGCTTCAAAAAATGTACTGATATACATAGCATCCCATTTAAAAAAAAGTACTTGGTCCTGTAATTTCGTCTTGGCTCGCCCTGTATGTTCGAAAATAATTTCCAGTTATAGACTTTTTTATCTAGTTTACTTGCAATTTTTTAAAAAAATTCTAGCTATCGTAGAACTCGAGATATCGAGGTCCGACGCACTATTGCCCCACCCTGTATATTTCAAATTTCTCAAATTGAGTACCTAGAAATTCTATGTACTTATACATATGGTATACCTGATCCTGAGAAACATCAATTGGCTCTTTGAATACTATCCATATAACGCATTCTGAACATGGTGGTGTTGTCAAGGATCCCTGATATGTGTAATATCCGCTGTCGTTAGGAAGAAAAAGACCGGGATTCAGCGGGACAGATATTTTGGTACTTTGGCCTTTGTATTCTATTTTCCGTAACTGAGCCACCACTTTATCCAATTCGAGATGTTTTTTTGCCTGGCTAAACATAACAAAAAGGAAATAAATTAAAACAAACGCCAAAAACATGTCTGTATTTTTATTACCAAAAATGTAACACCTTGTTAGGCACTTATCATCTTTGTGTCTTATACTCGTAGATATTACACATAAAAAATTACTTACTATTTTTACTAACCTTCAAAAATACGCCCAATACACACAATCCATCGGGATGTTTAGCAGCTTCAGCAAAAGAACGGTATTTAGAAGAATTCCAGTGTACCAGGTGCAGCTGAAAATTTTGAAGAAATTAATATCAAAATTAATTAAAAATGCGCTTCATTTGATGATGAAGAAATTAATAGGCAATAAAGTAAAGCAATATATATATATATATATATATATATATATATATATATATATATATATATATATATATATATATATATATATATATATATATATATATATATATATATATATATATATATATATATATATATATATATATATATATATATATATATATATATACGGATATATTAAGTTATTTCCACATCCGTAAGATTGGCGATTTAACAGGCGAAATAAACTGCAGCCTCCTATATTTGGTCTTATGTTTTCTAAGACAGTTATAATTAGGACCGTCTAGACCAATCAGTCTAGGTTCAGCATTTGGAGCTCATAATAGAAATCACTAACTACTACGTTTACGTTTACTACAGTTTTAATCATCTCCAGATGATGCCAACTTGGTTGGCGAAACGCGCGTCGAGTGCAGTATATAGTCTTTTGGTGTTTCGTGGAAAACTACATCAGTGTTATTACGCTTACTTCACTCCTATTAAGGTTAAGTTTATTCCGACAAGAATGGAAAATTATATCTACTTTTGGTCTAACTCTCGAGGAATATTATGTCAGGTTTGGTAACATGGACTTGCCAGAAGAAATATTAGTTCTAGTAAATTCAACGTTTCTGTAACTCAGTCAGGCAGAAGTAATTCTTGATTTACTTGGTACGAGTGCACCAGGTGATAACCGATAATATAGTACTCCAATAACTTGTTATGTAGGACGCTATATAAGCCAAAATCAAACAAGCAGAAAGCCAATTCATGAATATTTTAGCTACCGAACGACATCTTCTGCAGAACCTCTATTACTGGCGGTTCTTCTATAGGGTCATTTGGTCAATGACCTCCCACATACAAATAAAAAATAGAGCTATTCATTTTCTGAAGTTTAAAAATATATGATATAGATATATATTTTTAATATTCTTAAAAAATATATTAAAGTTTCTAGTTCATTCTATGCACAATACTATTCACATATCTACATAGATCGCATGATTTTATATTCATTACATTATTCATTTATAGAATTTAAAAATCTTGGGTCAATCCACAACTTGTCCCCAAAGCTAGCTACGGACCGAATTTACAACGAATTATAGTGAAATAGACTTATGCGCGAATCGTCAGAAAGCAAAAAGAGTCAGAAAACACTGGTGGGGACAATGTCCCTGACACATTTTACGTAAACGATAACGCACAAAGTTCAGTCGAGCACTAGCAGTCTTAATGTTGACTAGGTACGCGTTGGTCGGTAAATTCTGTGGCGTTGTTTTTAATATCTTTATTTGTGAACATTTTATTAGTAAATCTCTACTTGTCGTGAAATTAAGTAAAACAGTGTTTTTGGTGTTTACCATTAAATGTGAGTGTTGTACAAAATGTATTAAAACTGAAAGATGGACATAATAAAGTACAAGTAGTTTTTTATGTTTAGATACGTTTTAGACGGTGTGAAGCAGCGAAGCAGTTGCTTTGTTACAGCTTTTTATTAACAATAATTTGTGCAATACTTTTTCTGAAAGTGTCAAACTGTTAAAAATCTTGTGTACTCTCCCTATGACTACCGTCGAAAGTGAACGTTGTTTTTCCACCTTAAAAAGAATAAAGACATTTTTAAGAAATACCATGGGTCAGGAAAGGTTATCTTCTTTAGCTATGCTTACCACAGAAAGGGCATTAATAAAGACTTTAATGAAAAAGTAATTGACCACTTTGCATCTCAAAAAGACCGGAGGATCGACTTGGAATTTAAATCTCTTGACCCACAAACCGCCACTGACCTCTATACCCATGAAGTAGGTAGTTATAGCTTAAACAGGCCAAAGTCGATTTTGTCTGTCTAATTAGCAGGGAACACATCGCAGTTCTATAACATCCTGTTTGCTTTTTTACCTCAAATCAAGTAGGCGACCGAGTTCGCCTGGATGCAAACTATATTTGATTCAAATGGGTTCCTCCATCAATCTATTACAGCATGTTACTATCATAAGTACGTAAGTACCGTATTTTTTAAAAGCGTTTTATTTTGTCATATATCTCAGTATGATATGAAACGTTAGAATGTAGGAACTGAGTAGATGACGTAATTTATGCGTAAGACCTAAGATAAAGACGATATGAATGAAGAATATATACTACAAACCTCTCCAGCATAGTGTTGCCCATTAATCGTATGTTCGGAACCTTGGTCATTAGTTTCACCCCAATGACAATGAAATTGTTCTAATACATATTTTCCATGTAGTGGTCCTCCAGTTAATTCTGTAAAAGTAAATTTTCCGTTAATAAAAGATTCAGTAATCTAGAAATAAATTTAATACATTGTCATTGGACTAAATAATGACAATAATAATTATTGTTTGTTTGAAGCTGAGATAATTATTGTCTCAGCTTCCAACTTTTTAATGACATATGGTGATTGATGAGTTTCTAAAAAAACCGTAACTCTATTGGTAAAATGCATTATTTAATTATTTTGAAGATAATTATAATTCCCTTCGAAATTTCTCTTCGATTTTCGCGAACAATTTTTGAAATATTTTCTATGATATTACTTTGCAAATGACCCAAAAACCTATACATGTTAAATCTAGAGATCGCAGTGGTCGGTCAATGCATTCACTGATTCAACTGTTAAGGATATATTTTCGGAAATTTGCAAGCACAAAGTGCAGACATAATCTGGAAACAATATGATCTCAAGCACAATTTTATTCTAGGGAAGTCAGGAACATTTCCAGCACTTTACTTCTAATTCCGTAACCAAAAATGCTTAAAAGTAAGGCTTAATCGTAATTTAGGAATAAAAAATATATTAACTATAAGATATCATAAGGGTACATTTCTCGTGCGAAAAGCCTATTAGGGCTTATGCCAATACCGTTTATTAAAGTTCTACAATAAAATAATGAATATACAACCTGATCCATCTCCGTTCACGTGAACTTTCCAACAATAACCGGGATTAGTCACGTCCTCCGTATTTTCAGGTACATATTTCCACTCTAACTTTCTGTTCGCGTTCAGAGATTTTATGTCTACAAGCTTGATGTCGATAGGACTTTGATGTTGACCAGCAGCATCTGGATAACATGATGGCCAAGTATCCGGGCCTGAAAAAGATATAAAAATTGAAACAGGTGCATTTTTTTTTTTTTTTTTTTTTTTTTCGGTTGCCCGACGCTGGACAGTCCTCCCGTGGCCTCCGACGCCTCACGGGAGTCGCGCCAGCACATTAACCTCAGCCACTCCCCACATCCCGCAGGGTTAGTGACTGTAGGCTCCGGAATCGTGTGCCCTAAGCAGACGGAGAGAACCAAGAATGACCGCCTTCTGCATTTGGCCTGCCAGCCACTCAGCTGACTTTTGGCAGGCCGGTATGATCTTCAGTCCCGAGAGCAGCGTAGGCTTTATCCCTCCGAGTACACCGATAATAAGGACGACCATTTTGACCGAGTAGCCTGGGTACAGCACTTGGAGCTCGTACCGGAGATCGCGATATTTGGTCCGTTTCTCCTCCTCCTTCAAGGCGATGTTTTTTCTCCGCAGGTGCCGAGAACTCGATGACATACATCACCTTGAGTTGATGGTCGAGGAGGACTATGTCAGGCTTGTTGGCTTGGATTAGCCTGACAGTCGGGAACGAGTAGTTCCAGTAAATCCGGCATTTCTCGTTCTCGACAACGGACTCAATATCTCCGGGGACGTAAGGCAGCACTGGTGTCTGGTCTACCCCGTACGAGTGCCTTAGATGGTAGTATAGCACTCGTAAAGCCGCGTTATGTCGGTGGATGTAGGCCGAAATCGCATATATAGGGCATGCAGATAGTAAATGCATGAGCGATTCCGGCGCCTGATGGCAGGTCCTGCAGTTGATATCAGGAACCTCTACACGCCACACGCGGCTACGGTAGACCAAGGTGTTGATAACACCATCCTGGCAGGCCATAATGAATCCCTCGGTCTCTGACTTAAGCCCGGCCGACCTTAGAAAGGCGAAGGTCAGCCTGGTCGATAAACCCAGTGTTTCGATGTTCTTATAGAAGACACCATGCTGGGGTTTATCGACGTGCTGCCGAAACAGATTTTCCTGTTCGGCAGCTCTAATTCAGGCTTTCAGACGATTTGGCTGAAGTTCGGTGACTGACTCAACATCAGCACCTCAAACAGGTGCATTATTATTATTATTATTATTATTATTATTATTATTATTATTTTAAATAAACAAAGAAAATTTGCTTTTAAATGTTTCAAAATTATATTTTCACTCTACACGTGTTTCGGCTTTTTTAGGCCCTTTTTGAAGAGTACAGATGAGAGGTACTAAATTATAATTTGTGTTCCTTGCTTTATATATTGAATGTTACATCTGGCAACTTATACTAATAAAAAATGATTTGAAAGATTTGGAATTTTTAGAAAAGTTAAATTACTTTATCTAAAATGTGGTGACCTGCGAATATTTGTTGTTCATTTGTAACCGTTTTTTTATTTTTTGAAGCTTTCTTAATTTCTAATATTTCTAGTAAGTCTAATTTTTTGCTTTTCTTTTCGGAATGAAGTAATTCTACATTATCCATATTTATAAAATGATTGTTTTCTATACAGTGTGTTGACATGCCGGTGCTATACACGTTGTTTACAATAGACTTTTTATGCTCAAGTCGCTTTTTTATGTTACGTCTAGTCTGGCCAATATATAT